>JAUMHM010105942.1:0-22360 GCA_032362435.1 Melikaiella ostensackeni
CACGGCGGTGTCGCCGGATTTCGCCTAGCAACACGCGCGGCGGAGCTACAGCGTTGGGAACCTTACTTTTTACTTGCTATATCAATGATAACACATATTCTGGCCCTTTAGTTCAATAGTATTTTCGTGTTACCAAGATTTTTAGAAAATATAGAATTATAGAGGTTTTGTTTTGAAAAGAATTTCATTTGCTCATACGGACCAAATGACCGAATAAAATTGTTTCTTTTGAAAACAAAATCTCTATACTTGAAAGAACGGTTGATACAACGGTGGTCTGGATTCTATCTCTATTCTGGAGGAAAAAAGCCTGGGAGTTGCTGCATTTTCGATGTTTGAAGGCATTTTCTCTACATATTTCGTCGTTAAATTATTTTAAATAATGTAAAACGTTATGAAATTAACAATTAATCAATACTGAAGAATAAGGGACAGCAATCGTCGTACTTATCATGGTTATGGTACGATTGTATTGACACTTTTAAAATTAATGCTTTACTTCAAAGGCAAATATCTGTACAGGAATTAAATCTACGACTTTTAAGCAACAACCGTTTCAAATTAAAGAAAATTTCGCGCCATTATCACAATTTCTGAAATCTTGCCTTCAACTCTTTGCCAAATCTAGAAAATCGTTCCTCAAAATTTGTAAAATTCATCAAATCAAGAGCAAATCCTAATTTCTAAATTTGAACCAAGAACACGCATAAATATAACGTGATTGCTGAGTGACCATAAAAAGTATTGAATCGTGGAAAGGAAACTTGCGTGAAGCTGAAAATACGAGATAAGACGCTTATGTTCACTTATTATCAGGTGCAACGATAGATCCCAAAATCCGTTCTCCCAGAATCTAATATGCCAGATTCCTTTTTTTTTATTTAAAATATTTTTTCTATAATCAAATTGAATAATTTAGATAAATTCTTTGCTGCTTGTTAATCTAAAGCGAATAATTTCTTATTTATAGCTTCGAGGAAACTCCTATTTTATGATTGAATATTTTTTATGATTACTCAGCAATCATGTAACGTTTAATCGTGTTCTTCGTCTAGATTTGAAGATGAGGATTTGTTCTTGATTCAATGTATTTTTCTAATTTTCAGGAACGGCTTTCTAGATTTGGCGATGAATTGAAGGCAAGATTTCACAAATTATCACTTGGTAACAAGAATTTGTTTATCATCAATTGATGGGACATTTAAGTGTGTTTTTTACGTAGAATACAAACTTGGAGGCGAAAATGTTCTATCTTTTCGCGTTTTTCAGAAAAACAGGTTTGAAGAGTAAAGAAACCCGTTTTTTTTTACTGCTTCTGAAACCTTGAATCAAACAAACCGGAGATGCTCAAGGTTTATAAAATGGCTGAAATTAAAGCCTGATGCATGTAGACCCTATGTTTTCCAAAGGTCAAGAACTTAATCCGGACGCCAACCACAGCCCTCAGTATCGGCAGTATACTATGCTGGCTCTCACGGTGCTGATTGCTAAAAAAATAATAAAATTCGATGAATATCTTATCAGTAATAAATAAATATCAATTATCAGTTAACAAAACTTTTGTGTATCTTAATGTTGTGGCTATAATAACAACAAAAAGCTGGAAAGCATTAAGATGCAGCATTTTTTGGCTACAAAGAAATTACAATTGAATCTTTAAACAAAAGAAAGTGAAATAAAGTTGCCTTGACAACGACTTCAATTGAGACCCGAGAAAATAATATGTAACAAGAGTTAACCCACTTTTTCCTCTAAGGCATGCAAATGTCAGTCCTTATCTTGTGCTACATTTTGTGCATATAATTGTGGTATTATAAAATAGTGGTGTGTCCATTACTATTATCGTATTTATGGATTTTAAAAGAGCTTGTCGAATGTCTACGGACTCATTCTACTATATGTGCGGTTACTACATCACCGCAAAACAGGTAAGCCATCAAATTACGGCTATAACAAAACTTTTCATCGCCTATTCCTATTTCACCGTACTGATATATGACTGATGACAGTTCACCTTTTGATGACTCGAATGCAGAAGAATTTGATGATCACGAACCAAAATCTGGTTCTAGAACCGTTATTCGGCCTACCTGCTGCGCTGCAGAGTAATTCAGAAAATGAAAAAATATTTCTTCTGTACAACCCACGTCAGAAATAATGTATTCACATCCCATAAGTAAAATGAATGAAATTATACATACATAAATAATAACAAAATTATCATCGTAAGCATAAAAGCTACTTTTATGACCTCAGACATAGGTAACACATTGAGTGTAAGAAAAATATTTTAAAAAATAGACGTAATAGGATTTATTTTGAAAAAAATTTCCAATGGAAATGTTTACTACTGACTAACAAGTAGAAAAAGGCATGCATGTTACTGTGAGATTCATATAAGAAGTCATTTGGCTATACTCTGTCCCACGAGAGAACATCAGCGAGAAAAAACGAAATTTCGTTCAGTTTGCGCATCTGTCATAAAAATATAAAGTTAGGGCGTGGTTTACTAATTTTCAAGTTTCCACTTTTGACTCTTTGGATTTTAGAGTTAAGAGGAATACTTTCCTTCGAAATTCATGGCCTTTCATAAATTTCACGGCCGATGATCCCGAGACGAGTAGACAAACATTTCGAATTAATGAAGGGTAAAATCAATTTCAAAAAGTTTGAAAAATAATTCGAAGGCAAAATTATTTTTTATTTTGCAAGCATGGATTGTAAATCAAAACATTCAGAATCTTTGATTTGACAAGCAGCAAATACAAATGCTGAAATTAATTCTCACATTAAACATCTCCAAATTGTACACTTTTTTAGGTGAATAACATATGCCTGAAATTGTAAAGATTTGTAGATTCCGAAAATCACGTTTCCAAATTGTTAATTGCAAAATTACTTGATCTCACATCTCGAAAAATCATCCTTGCTGGAAAGAGTCTGGGTTTTAAGTGTTACCTGTCAGTTATTGGCTACAGATTCGAAGGAATAAATATCTATACACCCTCTACAGGATTAACTCCACCCTTTCCACGAAAAACTGCGCGACTGCTGATGTTTTCTCGTGGGACAGAATATACATATATATCGAAAGAATTTTCCACATAAGCTCGTCATTTCTTCATATTTCTGACTACCATATTTTCGTTTTATACTGCACTTAATTTATTATTCTTTGTGCATTTTATTATGTATATCATTAGAAATATCAGAATGTAAATTTAAACATTTATTCAGGACATTAAGGGCCTTTTTTAAAAATGGCTACCCCCAAAGCCCAAATAAATATTTCCTATGTACAATACGCATGAGAAATAACACTGGTGGATACAATTGTACCTATGCAATCATGAAAAAGGATACGTTAAATTGCCGAAGTAGTTTTTTCATGCTGAATACCAATCAGACCTCCGTTTTTCCCCAACATACAGATTGATTGAAACAAAGATTATTTTCAAAAAACCACCAAATTGTGCTCCAAGGTAGTTCAGATAATATTTTTAACAAAAGTGGTGAAATGACTTCCATGCGATTTTTATTACTGAGTCCAACAACTACCTTATTTTTGCGATAACTTGAGCAGTTCTTGTTATATACTCAGACGACTGAGACGAATATTCACTTTAAATAAAAAAGAGGTCATTTTTTCGTTTTTGCAAAATTTTTTTTCTGAAGTTCAGGGCTGGAGCACTTACTGTTCGCTAGATACGTGATGGAGAAACCATCACTTTCTGTAAAGTTTGCAATTTGACAATGTATGCTTACTCAAGGCGAATTATTGTACTCGAATTGTGTCTCATTCACCATTTACAGAAATTCACTGCAGTTCTTTGAAATCTACAAAATTATCGGAAATTTACTTAAATTTACATCAATTCCTTTCAAGTCGCTGTGATTCATTTGAATTCTCCTAGATTTAATTAAATTTGTCGAAATTCTCTTAAACTCCTTCGCATTCTTTCAAATTTCCAATCGAGTTTTCTTGATTTGATTTCACTTGAATCCTTTTTAATTTCTTTTACATTTTATTGAATTCATGTGATTTTTCTCAAATTTACTACAATCAACTTTGAGTTTTCTTTCATAGAAGTTCCAATCAGCTAGGCAGAATTCGAGTACCAGGTTTCGCCATGAATAAACATAAATTGTCAAATTTTCAACTTTCCAGAGAGTTACGGTTTCTTTATCATATATCTTGCGAACGGTTAGTGCTAAAAAGTAGGACTATGAAATTGCGAAAAGTTTTTTGCTGCATTAAAAAACGAAGAAAAGTCACCCTTATTTGATGATAAAAAAAAAATTAATATTCTGCTGAGCATAAGGTCTTTTCTAAAACCTATTTTTTCGCATTGTTTCGAAGATTTTTGTTAATTTCTCGAGAACTATTTGAGTTATCGAAGAAATAAAGTCGTTCTTCTATTTAGCGTTAAAAATCTTTCTTTTGCAAAATTTGTATATAATTTCTGCAAAACAATTACTGCATTTTTTTCAATTTTGCATGAATAGAATATCACTCAATAATAAAGCATTTCAGTGAGTCTTTCTTACTCGTATTTTAATTTCAATTTCAACCGGACGAGATATGTTATTTCGAACCATGTGAAGTACTTGAAGATAAAAGCCGAGGTCAATAATTAGCTATTTGAGTATGTCTTAAAGTATTACACGTCTTAGCATGAATCGTAGGTTTTCAAATCTGACGCTTTTTATGAGGTTGCTTTTCTTGTTATACGATAAAAATGATAACGATATTTGAAACAAATTTTACTCTCAAATTGGCATTACTAATAATGCTATTTGATAAAAAATTTTAATGCAATACATATCAATTCGATTTTTATTTACTGTTCAATTTTGTTTGAATTACTAACTTGAATAATTTCCTGAGCCATCATTCCATCTTCTTTTTAAATTCATTTTCTGTTATATTTATCCAAAGTTTCAAAATTCTAACACTGTCATCTGCAGAAATTCTAATGAAATGATCAATGATATGGGTGCAAAGATTCGTTAGGAATGCTTATTCTGGTTGCCTAAAATAACTGTTGAACTATACATTAATTTTGGAATTGAACGGAAATGATGAATAAGGTTTTTTTATTTTGACTACTGACAGCTGCACCAACTGTTAAAGACACGGCAAGAAAAAGCGTCACATGATTTATGAAAAATTTGGATGTTCTTCAGTACATTATAATAAATATTGTGAACCATGAAGTAATTCGAAATTTAAACTAAATGCGGTCAAATCCTGTAATGTAAGGCTCTGGAAGAAAAATAGTAATTTCAATTCTGCGAATTTGAATAAACTCTAGGCAATAAAACTCTGCAAAGAAGACCCTACACAAAAAAAAACTTGATGATTAATCGAAGAAAAATGTTTTTTCCAGCTGTTTTGCTTTATTGCGTGTAGAGCCTTGCTGTGTAGCATCAAATGGTCAAACTGTGTAGGGCTTTTAAAATTGGAATGATAACAAAATTATTTTATTCGCTCTTGTAGAGTATTATTGTCCAAAGTTTTATTGTGTACGTATCGTACTCGTATATCGTACGTATCGTTAATTAATGAGATTGAGCTATAATTTGGCTGATTCTTCTCTTCGCTATTGACAAATAACACTTAATTTTTTTTTAATTGGCGAAGACATCTGACCTTAAAATTATGGGTAACTTTTTTTTTGAAAATTCAATATCTTCGGTTCCATTGGACCGATTCAAATTTTCAAAAGCGAAAAGTGTTCGTATTAAAATATGCTTTCAAATAAAAAAAGTCAGTACTGAGCATAAGAGGCTGAAAATTGTTCAGTTTTACAAATTAAAAGTTGACCATTGTCAAATTTAGAGGGTTTAAAGTTGAAAAATTGAATTATTCTAAATTTGATAATTCTATAAATTGAATATTTCAAAATGAATGCCTCTCAAATATATATATATATATATATATGTATTCAAACTGTACAATTTAAGTTGGAATCATAGTAATATTGTTTAATATTTGTATATTATAAATGGAAAGCGCAACGCTTGCCGCGTGCTGTGGCGTGCATATAATATTGCTAGTGTATAATATTATCAGCAATCTGCCCAAAAAAGGAAATAATTTTGAAAGGAGGACATTTTGAAAAAATACTTTTTTAAAGTTTTCTAAAAGAGCGCCGTCATATTTTCATTGATTGAAATTTCTTTTTGTTCAGATCTTTTGATAAAACAAGAATGGAGGTTAACTTTAAGAGCTTCTAAGTCCTAAAAGAATATAGTAGGTATTTGCGTGCACGTAACGAGCACGTTTTCAACGCCTGACGCAAATGCTGATAATTTTAACTTCCTGTAATGCGTAATAATTTATTATCCAAATACCCGAAAAATTTTGGGAGAGAAAAAGAAAAAAAATGTGATATAAAAAGTTTGATATAAGAACGCGATTGCGTGAAATTTTCAACTTTATTGAAACAATAAGAAGGCAACGCTATAAAACTTTTGAATAGATACTGGATTATACTACGACAGTTCCACCAATCATAATGTACTCACAACTTATTATTTCAAAACAGAAAAACAATAATTGTTTGTATAGGTGACTACTATAACTTATTACCATTTTGATCCTGAAGCCAATATAATCGAAAATTGTTGTTATATTTTTTGAAGAGATTCATTCAAAGTCGCTTCAGAAGAGAATATCAAAACAAGCCAATAAACAAATTTATAATTTCGTTTTAATTTCTCATATGCTGCGCTTTAGCTATGGAACTAACGTCTCATGAAGAGAATTTCACGTACAGTACATTCTAATTTTTAGACAAAATATATTGTAATGTGTGTGTTACATAGAAATGTCTGAAGATAGGTAAACCCAAAATTACTGAGGAGAAGGCCCAGTGATGTTGCCGTACATAGGGATAAAGATCAGAACGCAAGCACGAGTGACTCCCACTATTACCTAACACCAATGAGTGAGGACGCGAGAGAACCATAGAGTTAATACAGATAGAGTCGACAAGCCATAGGCCGCTTCGTAAGTGGAAACGTCCGTCTCGACTTCGGTAGGGGGAATGAGAGAGACTGCGCGAGTGAGTGGGGAAATATGACGAGAGTGGGGCAGCTGCTTTGTACCCTGCAGTACCCTGTGAACTCCTCGATATCTCTCTTTTCTCTCTAAATACCGGACGAAATCCGAGGTGGCTTGTCGCCTCTATCTGTATTAACTCTATGGAGAGAACGCGAATTCAAGGGAGCCATTACGCAACCGATAACGGGCAGAAAGAAACTTGCCTTCAAAGAGCAAGGGGCTTGGGAAGATAACTTGTGGGCAACCGAAAGACATACCTTCCGTCTTTTAAAAGCAAAATGGAGTTGTACTCCAATTTTGGTTTACAAAAAGAATATTTTCTTAAGTAAAGACTCATTTGTTTTCTTCGAGCGACCTTTTAGGAATTCGAGAATTTTCTGAGGACGCGATTTTTATTATAAAAAGGGGATTATTCAATTGAGTTTTATTGTGTATTTTGGTGAATCTAATTGGATTTGAAAGTGAAATATTTCACAGTGAGAATTACTAGTAAAAATCATTTATTTTCGTAAATTGACTTTCATGACATTGTGTTGACAAGCAGAGCGAAGTTGTACTTCGTCCCCTGGTCCATAAAACACCCTGTCATAAATAAATTGAGTTCAAGGCTTAATAATCACTTGTAAGCAGAACGGAGTTCTACTCCCAACTTTGTCTAAGAAAGTGAAAATTGTAACTTGTGCTCAAATAAATGGTTGCGCGATTGAAAGATAAAATGAATCAAATTTATCGAATTTTGGGAGAAACCAGGAAAATTCTTGAAATCCCTACACCATTCCTTGGTTCTTGATTATTGAAGAGAATTTTTATTACGAATTATGTGTGTTACATTTAATTCTTCTTGCCTTCGGACTCATTTATATTGCCTGTAGGCCATTTCTGCTCTTGCGAGGGCGATCCCCTCTTTTTGTTTGTAGGGTTGCAATCAAATACATGTGCACTAGTGTTGCGTATGAGAAAAATAAACATTTATTCGGAAAAGTGACAGTTCTTGGACATTGCCCTCCTAACGTTGAATATGTGAATCTAAAGAGAGCTCAGAAACTGCATAGTGTGAAAATCAAAGTGATTATTTTAATTAGTGCTTTTAAGTGACAAAAATCAAAAGACACTTTATAAAATAATAGGCAACTATATTTCGCCTATCAAAGCGTTTCTTATAAAACCATCTAAAGTTTAGATGTAATACTTTTATTCTAGAAAGGATTATAATTCTTAGGCTAGGGCATACTCCGTCTATTAAATATAATTTTTGGTTTAAAGAAATGATTCTAAGGTTTGAATAGTTGTTGAGCATTTATGATCTAGTGTTGTATAAAAAAAGGATAGCTGGCATTACTACACGTCTTTGAAAAAAAATTGCAGGACGCAAAATTTTTTTTTGCGGCATAACTTAGCACAAAATTGGCACAAAATTATTGCATATTGCCGATGTTGCCATGTTGACTTTCTTTAGTTTTCAGCACGATAGCAATAGATAATGGGAGGTACAAGCTTTCATTTGAGCCCACTTGGAAGATTCTAGCACATTCCATTATTTTTTATGGGCTTCAGAAAATTGCCAAAAATAAGCTTTTTCGACCTTCTGACCCCGTTTTTCAAAGAATCTAGACATGCTAAACAGCTGAAGTATTTTTCTCAATGGAATCCGAATCTGCTGGGAAAATCCTATAAGAATCATGCAGAGTGATTTGATGGGAAGAAAAAAATTCGAAAAATTTTGGACAGTGTTATTTTTCGAGTAATCTCTGGGGTGGGTCGAAAGTAAAAAATTCTGGAATTCGAAATCACTACAAGGCGGAGAAGTGTTTCGGGGTCCTGAAAAAAAATCATTAATTTGAAATCGATAGACATGCAGCCTGGTTACCTGCACTTTATGAAAATGTTCAAAAAATTGATTTTTTTCAGAGTTTTAAAATTTTTTTAAGTTTAAATTTTTTTACATACCTGGAGGTCAAAATGGTCTTCCTAATTTTTCATGAATTTCAATAATTTCCTCAAAGAATAATTCCCATTAAATAGGAATATCCTATTTAGAAGGTGCAAATAGGAGAAGAATTTCTTCGGGTACTTGAAAACTTTACAGTGAAAAAAATGCACTAGGAAAAAATACGCCATGAGCCAGATCCAGGAGTCTAAATTTGAATTACAGCAAATTATAAAAATTTTGAATTTGGTTTTCAGTAGAATTATTTTCTGATATAATTTTCAAGCATAGAAATACACCAGAAAAATAACGGGAAATAATTCTACTGAATACTAAATAGAAATTTTTGAAAATTTGCTACGCATTTTCTCTTGTCACATGAACGAGTTATCTTTGAGAAAAAAATTTTAATTACTAGGCTTTTGTGTAATCTTGGAAATAATTTCATTCAAAATTTTGCATCCTTTTTTTGTTATGTCCGCAGAAAAAAATTAATTTTCGATTTTTTCATATAGTATTAACATTTTCATCTTGTAACTTTATTTCGCTCAAAAACGCAATTGAAGTCCCTTTCAACTAAAAAGTCCTGCGAATTAGCTCAGATTTTTTCTGTAAAATTTCCGATTCCTCTGCATTCTGAATAGCTGTGAATGTTTAAATGGCCTCAGGTTAAAGCGATGCTGGTTTTATAGCTTTACTTTCTTTCAGTAATATATTATTTGCCTACAAAGTGTTACTGCTCTTGGTAACCCTTCTGAAAATGAACGTTTTCACCCGTTTTCAGGTAGACAGTTCATTAGGTCAATATTTTCTGACCCAGTCTTTCGGTGTTTCACTACTATTCCTTGCTACAATTTTCAACCTCTTCTCTGCCCTCAAATATAATCCTCTTCTAATACTTTTCTGTAAAGTTTAAAGATGCTACGTGTTGTCTATAAATTGTGTGGGTTCCAGGTAATTTACCAGTGTTATAACAAGAGAGAAACTCTACAACAGCACCAAAAACAAGGCAAGGTGCAGGGCAAGTAACAAAATTTGCCTGCTTCGCCGATTATGTGAACTGTAGAAGACAAATATTGTTAGTTATATTATTTTGAATTTTATTGCTTCTCATCTTGACTTTATAAAGCCAACTTTTCAGTGAATTACCTAAGAAAAATATTTTTGAAAAAACATGAAAGGTAAGCAAGTGGGCGATATCGTTAGCCGACGAATCGAGAGACAAGCACTTCACATATTGTTTTAAAAAAAAGTTGCTATCCACCTTATTAAAATTTATGAGTTGCCCCCCTTAAACTATCGTTTTAACTTATTTATTGAAAAAAAGCCCAATTTATGCAACATTTTTCGAGCTAAGTTGCACAAAAAGAACTTTTCTCTCACGAAGTAGACGAATGGAAAGACAAACACTTACATTTTGTTTAAAAAAACTACCATCTAATTAACTTTCATAAGTTGGCCCCCTAAAAATTTGGTTTTAACTTTAATATTCAAAAATAAGAAGCCAATTTCTGAGTTATTCTTCCAGTATTTTTAAAGAAACCGACCTTCCATTTCAGAAGCATTCAGGGCAACGAGAGCTCAAAGAAAAGCATTTACATTTTGCTTAACAAAAAAAGTTACAACACTCGTAATTCATTTTTGTGAGTTACCACCCTTAAACTGCAGTTCAGACTTCAAAATTGGAAAATCAAAAGTTCCAATTGCGCATTATTTTTCAAGTATTTTCACAGAAACAGTCCTTTTACTTTAGGAGCCTTCAGGGAAATGTGAGTTCGAGGACAAACATTCACATTTTGCTTAACAAAAGATAGTTACAAAACTCGTAATCGATTTTCGTGAGTTACCACCCTTGAACTGTAGTTCAGACTCTAACACTGGAAAATCAAGAGTGGCATTTGCGCAGTATTTTTGAAGTATTTTTACAGAAACTAACCTTTTATTGCAGAATCTTTCAGGGAAACGAGAGTCCAAAGACAATCATTGACATTTTGTTCAACGAAAAAAAGTTATAACATTCGTAATAAATGTTCATGAGAGACCACCCTTGAACTGTAGTCTAGACTTCAACACTCAAAAATCAAAAGTGCCATTTGCGCACTATTTTTCGAGTATTTTTACAGAAACGGACCTTCCATTTCAGAAGCCTTCAGGGAAACGAGAGTTCAATGACAAGCATTTACATTTTGTTCAACGCAAATAAGTCACAGGACTAGTAAATAATTTTCGTGAGTTACCGCTATTAAATATAGTTTGGACTTTAACAACAAAGAATCAAAAGTGCAATTTGCGCATTGTTATTCAAGTTCAAACTGATGTTTAGAAATTTACTGTTGTACTAAATTTTCTCCAGAACATTGACGATTAGATGTTAGGATTCAGAACTCACTACACAATTTATAGTATATTACATTACGAGTAGTGTTAGGCACGTCTTTACACGAGGAGATCAATGTTTCGAATAAACTACTATTTTTCTATGTTCAAAAATTTAATGACTTCACTTCTACAAAATCATGATATATTTTTATGTTCGCGATATACATCCACAATCAAAATTCAATAAATAATTTGACAAAAATTAAACAATTGTTGTTTCTTGTGGACAAGCGACCATGTGACAGGCCGGCAGCAAACTTCTATCATTGCGTCAGTTGATGTGCATCGCCTGTGGCGCGCAGCATTCAGGCTGCAATTCAAAATACGAGTGTAGTTTAATTTTGAAATACTTGACGTTCTGGGAATAAGGAAATCTCAAATTTATTACTAAATCTAGTATTTTTTGCAAAAAACTTTTTAAGCATAAAGTTTAAAAAGTCATATATTTGACTGAACATGTTCAATTACTTTCGCAAATTTGTCTTATTTAACTACATAACTTTTAAAAACTTCTGCTACTTCTCAAAAAATTATTTATTGACATATTGCAGTTATCCTTTCACGTATTCCTAAAATCCCAAGGACCTATCTTTTTCTTCTGTTCATCAGTGTTGACCCAATACTCTGTCAGTCTCCGAATATCTATATTAAAGAATCACGTTGTGTTCAAGATTTTTTCAAGAAAAAAAATGGGTTCTATGAGAAGAAAAGCATTGCTATATGAGGTTAGTTCCTTAAGAAGACGATTTGGAGAAATGGTTGAATTAAATATGGAGAGCATTGATGGAGAATGGAGAAAAGTAGAAGAAAAAATCATGCAGGCGACATCGACATATCGACTTTGGTATACATCTCAAAAATTTTAAAAATCGTATTCTTTCTCAGTAAAGAGTGAGTATATATAATCACAAATTTTACCTGTGTGATATATATTGAGTTGTTACTCAAAAAATAATTTTTTTTTTGTGAAGTGATAGGTTAATATATGGTCTCTAAAGTATATATTGAGCAGGCTCTAACCTGCTCGTAACACATCGATTCATGCTCGTTTGATTGGTTGATTAATACAAAATATAGCGTCTAGCCTCTGTTGTCATATTTGAGTATTACTCAAAAATGTATTTATTCTATTGAAGGAAAAGTTCAATATATGGGTCCTAACCTATATATTGAACAGGCTCTAACCTGATCGTAACCTAATAACAAATCATATTTTCTTGATCGAATGGTCAATAAAAATCATAGTGTCTAACCTATGTTGTAATATTTGAGTTCTTACTCAGAAATTTATTTTTTCTCTTGAAGCCAAAGGTTAATATATGGGCTCCAGCCTATATATTGGGCAGACTATTACCTGCTCGTATTCTGTCAAAGAATCATATTTGCTTGCTCGGTTGAACAATACGAAACATATGATCTAACGTGCGTTGTGATATTTGAGTCCTTGCTCAAATGTTTTTTTCTGAAGGCAAAGGTTAATATATGGGCTCTAACCTATATATTGCACTGGCTCCAACCTGCTTGTGACCTCATGACAAATCATATTTGCTTCACCGATTGAGCAATAAAAAACATAGTGTCTACCCTATGTATGACGTATTTGAAAGACATCAATAATTCTATTTAAACTTTCTAACTTAGCGAGCCCTAACCCGCCTATATTAATCATAATTATGTAAATACAGATTTTCTTCTTTTCTACTAACGAGTATATATCTAGGACTGGGTTTTTGTTTCTTGTAATATAAATATTGCATTGCATTATTGAATGTTCAATTCTAGATGATAGATATATGGTACATGAAATGGTCAAGATCACGTTTGAGGTCTCTAGACGATGATCTTAATGTTTGCTGGAAAGCTATAAAACAGGGTTTAACTGCTTGCCGATTAATCTATCAAAACGAAGTAGGACAAAAGACATACCAATTTTTGAATCTTTGAACGAAGCAAGCAAATTGTTTTGGGACCTCCAGCATGAAGAAAAAGTCTTATTTTGGCGAACATCAGGACTGCGAAGAAAACTTTGAATTCAACAACTGACAATTTTTTCTCAGTACTTAAAAAATGGGACGTTGTTTCAAAATCTCTGTAAGCAATCAAGAATACTCCCATTCGTAGAATTGAAAATGCAAGACAATGTATCGTTACTTTTTACTAAAAAAGACGTTAATTTAAAATATTAACCGCGCAAACCTCAAGTCATTAGGCGAAAGATGCCCTCGATGAAAATAGAATTAAGAATGGTATTAAAATTAGCGAAAAGCAGGTTGAATGAATAATTCAAAAACACTTGAAAAATTTCGCAATTCGTAAATTACTGAAGATTAGAATTCTTTTGCTAATGCTGGTTTGAATAGTTGAATCCTTAACAGTTCCTCTTAAATATTTAGAACTGGAAGTATTCATTTTTGTGTCATATAAATAAGTAAATAAATATTATTTGATCAATTAATTGAAAAATCCATAAACTTTATTATATTGAGAACAACAGACAATTCTTATTGTAGAACATAATTCTTGAATCATTGTTATATTACCGCCGTGACATGTCTTAAACGTCCAATTGATGATCATGAGTAAGGGGCGCACAATACAATTAGAAGATTAAATCTTCTTCGTGGAAGAGACCGTGTGAAGTGTGGAATCATTACCATTCGATTTTTGTTTTGTTTCGAAAGCTTCAAAAAATTGTGGTAAAATTGGCAGGAAGTAGAAGGACTTCAAAACTGAGGACCTAATAGCTAACTTATTGGCTGTTCAGATTAGGCCGATACAAGTTTCTTATGAATATAAAATGTGGTAAATATTCGTTTCCAAAGTTGCTCATTTCCAATTGCCACGTGTGGATCTTTTACACTTTCGTCTTTAATATTTTTAAGGATAGTGAATTATGAGGTTTGCTTAATTTATAGCAATAAAAATACGTTCTATGTAACGCTTTCCTGCCCCAATTCCATCCCACCGCCAAAAGGTAGGTGATAATTTGTTCAAAGATAAGATAATGGATGGCATGTTCGGGAGTATAAAATTCAACATCTTAACAGTTGCAGCTCAAGAAATTCTTAAAAATCGGTTCTCTGTCTCTGGCAAAATGAAGATTTTTATTTGTACCTTGCTCTACACCTCTATGATATTTCTTAATTCTGTTCGTAAGTAGAATATAATATAATACCAAATCAATCATATATTAAAATATCATACATCTAGATATCGACTACATTTAAAAATTGGTTTTTCGTAAATCATATATGTTATTAAAAGTTTATCATACAAGTTATTGAAAGTAGCGAAGAACACCTGACTGGAGCCCTGCTAGCACCCAAACAAAATCTTCCCGTGCCTTGAGTCACGTTTTAATATTGACTGACATTGCGAATAAATTTCGGGCAACTTTATTTCGAACCATTAACAAATTTTTTGGGTCTTTTGGAAAAATTCGTTATTAAAGAATCCCTATATTTTTTTACAGAATGTAGTAAACAACCATCAGATCCTGATAAACATGCCAATATGCCACGATTGCCATGCCGTCGCAGCTTTGGTGATAGGGTTCTACCATTCGGAGGAGCATATACTCGCCAAGAGATGGCCTTGCATAGATACAGTAGGGCTGAACCAATTTTAATTGCAAAGTTCTTGCATACGAGATTTTTCCGACTGATTGGGGTAGTATCCAGTCCCACGGAATTTTCAAGGCCAAAAACAAAAAAAATCCATCCGAATCTTTGTGGAAAAAGTCGAGTTTTATGTCCAAAATATTTAAAAATGAAAATATAACTTTCACTTATTTTTTCGAATTTTATAAATTATATTTTTAGAAACTTATAATGTCAACACAATGCATTATTGTCTCTGAAATTCATTAAAAAATTCGATTATAATATATTGAATAAAAGAGTTTCTGTAAGGCAATAAAGTAAACAGTAAAATGTAATCACACGTTATTATACATCGACTTTTTTCAAAAAGAGTCGGATTTTTTAGTTTTTGGACTATAATATTGTTCGTGAGATTACAGACTGCCCTATTTGGTCGGATAATCCCATATGCGAGGACCTTGACATGAAATTTTTAGAATTTTTTTGAGTTTTAAATATTTTGAACATAAAACGTTTCTCTAAATCTGCCCCTGAGGTTTTCTATATATAGAAGTTTTCACTCGGAGTGAAGTGCCTACTATGCATTTCATTTACGAAGGCTCATTCAATTTCGTAATTTTTACTCTTCATTACCAAGTAAAAGAATTAGTAAAATAGACGGTAGGCGCCTACAAAAAAAGGGTTTCTTAGCCTATAAAGTCGTTAATAATTGTCGTTGAATACCTCTCTCTCCTCCCCGCCCTACCACTCGTTACTGCCTTTCTGAAGTCCCCCTCATATCCCCACCCTTCACTCCTTCTTGCCCCTCCCCTCATTCCCCTTACTAACCAACCCGTCGCTTCCTCTCGCCCCCTCCACTCACTCTCCCTCACTTTTCCTCGAAACCTATCCTCACTTTTCCTCACTTCTCTTCATTTCCTCTCGCTTCCCCTAATTGCCTCTTACCCCCTCCTCACACTTCGCATTATTTCCTCTCTTCACCCTTCCCTCACTCCCTCCCACTTTCCGCACCCCTCCAATTATTTCCCCTTGACCCCTCCACTAACATTCCTTCATTTCCCTGCACTACTGCTCATTTCCCCTCGGCCACCCTTCACCTCTCTAAAACTTATTTAAAATCCTCCACATCTCTTCTTTCAATCCTTCTCCACCATATTTTGCTGCCTTATTTTCTGAACCATATTCACCTGTTGCTTTGTTTCTCACCTCCTTCCTACTAACCACGCTTCTGCTGTCCTCGTGCCCCGCTACCTTCTTTCTTCCTTAACCCCTTCCACGCCAGTTTCCATTTTCCACGCCCCCTAGCAGAGTCTTGGAATATTCCGCCCACTCGTCCATCCTGATTTCCTCATTTATGTCCTTCCTTCCTTCTCCTACCCTGTTCGTGACTTTCCATTTCCTCCCTTCCTTTATCGCTTCCTCAACCTCTTTCATGTACCTTTCCTTCTCCCTGTGTATTTTTCGAGTCCAAATTCTCGCGAGATCTCTGTTTCTTCTGTTGAGTTCCCATTTTTCCATTTCCCCTTTCATTAACTTTCTTACACTCTCCTGCATCCTGTCCTTACTTTTTCTGAATTAGTCATCTCACCAACTTCCACTTCCTTCTCTTCGCTGTTTTCTTCTCCCCTTACATCTCATTGGTCCACTATATCTCGATATTGCTATCAACGGAAAGTGCTCGGAGCCTATCTTATTACCCACTTCTATTCTATCCATCAGCTTCCTTATTCTTTCCTGGCAAAATGTTATCTACTACCGTGTCCTCTTTACTTGTGACCATCATTTTCCCCTTTTTATCCCCATTGATATTGCCGTTACAAATAAACCATCCCACCTCGCCCAATAATTCTAGAAGCCTCCTGCCCTCTTCCTCCTTACCCTATACTTCGAGTTTCTTACAAAGAACTCAATTTCTTCATGCCACACCTTTCATCCTTGTTTTTCGGTCCATCCATTCAGGTCCCCCCTATACAGCACTAACTCTTCTTCTATTTCCTCTTTCCATTTGCTGATAATTCTCCGTTCTCCTTCTTCTCCTCTTCTCCTGTACACGCACACCACAGTCACAACCACTTTCCCTACTTTTATTCCTCTCACCATTGTTCCGTCCTTTTCCTCCGTTTACTTATCCTCTTCCTCCTCTATCACCATTTCTTTTTTTACCCCTAACACTATGCCACACATACCTATCCCTTCTACATGATCCTCTCTCGCTGCTTGTTTCTTCCACACTTGTCCATTCGGTTATATTCTCTTCATGTCTTTCCACTCCATCTCATCCACCCACGTTTTGCTCATCATTATCACATCCCACTTTAGCAATTCACCCCAGAATTCTCTGTCCTGGACTTTTGATCCTGATACATTTCAAAATACTATTTTCACGTCTCGCTTTTTGCATTTATCTCCTTTCTTACTTGCATTTAATTTCTCTTGTCGTTTATAAACACCACCGTGACACCTGTATTCTCAATACCCTCCTCCTTTTCCCTTCCATTCAGTTCCCGTTTACTGTCCTCATATTCTGTATCTCCCAATCCTTACCCTATCACCTTCATTCCTCCCAGCCCATGCCTTCCGCTCGATTGGCCACTTTCATCTTCTCTACAACCACGTCAAATCTTCTTCGATGACTTGGTAACTAGTTGCATTGTTTTTTTAGTAACAGTAACTATAAAAATCTTTAATTTTTAGTTACTTTCAAAATTTAGATCACAAGTCGTTTTGACGACGATCAAAAAGTTTTATTGCTTTTGCGATTATTTTTTCATTTTAACCTTTCAAATTGTGACGACAGATAGCCATAGCGATTATTAAAAAAAAATGATTTTTTAAAATAAATATTTAATTACTCCAGTTGAAGACTCATCTCTTTAGCTAAAAATTTTTTTGCTTGGTTAAAAATTTAATTGTTTTTTCAAAATTCAACAATTTTAATAGAAAATCATTATATTCGTTTGACAATTCAAATTTTTTGTTGAAATTTCGCCTTTTTTTGTTAAAAATTTAACTATTTTGGAATAAAATTCAACTATTTGGATGAACATTTAACTGTTTTCCAGAGAATTCACCTTTTTAGCTTGAAATTTAAGCAATCTGGTTGATTTTTTTCTCCCTTGACTGAAAACTCAACTCTCTAGTTGAAAATTCGTTGTTTGGTTGAATTCAACTGTTTTTGATTCAAAACTGAAACCTTTTTACTTCAATTATTAACTATGGCATTTTTCGTTGAGGATTCATCTTCTTTCATTGAAAATCAATTTATTTGACTGAAAATTTATCTATTCCATTTTTGGTTGAAAATGTATTTTTTTCTAGTTGAAAATTCATGTATTTTTTGATTGAGTTCAACTGCTCGTGATTTAAAATAAAGAAATTTAATCACTTTTACATTCTCCATTGAGAATCCTCCTTCAATGGTTAAAAATGATAGTATTTGGTTGAAAAAATAGTTATTTTGTTTAAAATTCAACAATTTCGGTAGAAAATTATTTTATTCGGTTGAGAATTAATTTTTTTATGAGAATTTATACCAACGGGCTGGAAACTCAACGGTTTTGTAAAAAGTAGCCATTTTGGCCCAAAGTTTCAACAATCTGGTTAATTTTTTTTCCTTCCTTGATTAAAAATTCAATTCCTTTGTTGAAAATTTGTTTTTTGGTTGAATTCAACTGTTTTTAATTTAAAACTAAAATCCTTTCACTTGAAATATCAACTGTGACATTTTTCGTTGAGAATTCTTCTTTTCTCACTGAAAATTAATTTCTTTTATTGAAAATTCAACTATTCCATTTTTGGTTGAAAGTGTATTTTTTTTAGTTGAAAATTCATGTATCTTGTTAAAAATTCGTTTTTTTTTGTTTGAGTTAAACTGCTTGTGATTCAAAATAAAAAATTTTCCGGTTAAAATATCAACTATTACATTTTTCATTGAGGATTCTCCTTCGTTGGTCAAAAATGTTATTATTTGGTAGAAAATTTACTAATTTTGTTTAAAATTCAACAATCATGATGAAAAATTATTTGATTCTGTTAAAAATCAACTTTTTTGTTGAAAATTTATACTTACGGGTTGGAAAATCAACGGTTTTGTAAAAATTCGTCATAATGTTTGAGTTCAACTGCTTGTGATTTCAAATTTAATTTTTTTTCTGGTCAAAATATCAACTATTACATTTTTCATTTAGGATTCTCCTTCGATGGTTGAAAATGTTATTATTTGGTAGAAAATTTAGGTATTCTGTTTAAAATTCAACAATTTCGATATAAAATTATTTCATTCGGTAATTGACGAAACTGAGTGGGCCTTTCGTGAATGAAACGCATAGTGCTAAAATTTTTAGTATATATAATGTTTTTGAATTAATAAAAAATTGTTGAGATCCAGAAGAAAAAAATCCAAATTTAATTTGTTGGACATTTATGAGTAGAATCACAATTTAGTAAAATTTAACAGTTCTATGATTTTTTTAAATCTTCAAATTAATTAATGACTCGATTTTTTTTATAGAATTCGGTGAACAATTGACATCGCCAGTGCATTTATCTTATGGTGATTTAGTGTACCGTGGTGAAATACTGGTTGGAGTAGTCCTAGATGGGGCGATAATTTATCAAATAGTCCCATCTGGTCCTAACGGTAATTTGAAAATTATTAAAAGTAGTCAGCAGGTGCTTAGAAAAAGCGGTTTCGTAGCCTTTCAAGTCGTTAATAAAGTCCTTCAAATCTCCCCCCTCTGCTCCCTATCACGCACCTTCCCGCTTATCCCCACACCATCCCTTTCTTCCCTTCCCCACCCTTCTCCTCATTTCCCCTAACTGACCCTCCGCTCCCAAACTTCCTTTGACCACCGCACTTCCCTCCCCATCTCCCATTTCCCCTTATTTCCTCTTATTTCCTCTTACTTACCCTCACATCACCCCTCATTTCTCCTCATCACCTTACTTACCCTCTCCTCATACCTCTTACTTGTACCCCCCTCATTACCCCTTACTTTCTTCACTTCCATTCATATACAGTTTATATAGTTTTCTTCCTAATTATTGAGGGTATGAAGCACTCCATAATTATAAAAAAACATGACCCTTCCAATTTCCAGATTAAAATAATGATTCTTATCATTTCAAGTGGAGGGGGGAGTGTAACCTTCCGATCGTCTCATCATCCTCAAAAAGACCTTCCTTTGAATCTGCTCTTGGGGTTTTTTACTATTCAGTTTTTACACGAATTAGTATAGTCTCTATGGAGGCAATTGCTAATATAAACCGACCTTACTCAAATTGTTAGTGAAATTACGTTTTTCCCCCGGAAGGGAAAATAGGGATTATTTTTGTTCTTGTCAAGGCCTGACCTTTGAGATTATCCTTTCCTCTTCCCTCGCGAGCTAGTCATGTGTTTTGCTCTCTTTTAACCCTTTCCATTCATGCGATTGGCCTTTCATTTTTTGGACTCCCCCTTAGGGTACCCAAAAAAAATTTTAATTTCAAAATTTTGCAAACGCTATCTCCTAAATTTCTTTCCTCTGTTGAAAAAATACAGCTATAAATTTTCTTTCATTTTTAATAAAATGTTTAGAGGTGACTCTAGGGCGCTTTGGGTCTGGAAATGAATTTTCTTAGTTCTCGATTTTCATAAAATACAAATTTGAAGCTGAAAATTCTTTCACCGCTAGAAAGTATTTGTTATTTATTAAGAAAGAAGCCATAAGTCTTATGAAACGAAAACAAATTGTTTCAAGATATTTTCGGGCTTAGAATACGAAAATATGTAATTTAATTACAATTAATGGTCTGAATAAGACATTGTTTGTCTGGAATAATATGCATAGGATTTCTTTTAAAATACAAAGAAAATATTCTTTATGATGAATAAATTGAATATATTTTTTGTACCTGGTGACAGAAAAACCTTTGAATTTCAAAACACACACAAAATGCACGTTTTCTTATAGTTTAAAGATTTCTATAGTACTCTAAAATGTATTCTTAACTATAATTTACCAGAAAAGGATCTAAGCTAGTTAACTAATCTCGATTTTGGTGCAATTCTCAGTCAATGGACCTTTTTTGGATTTAAAATTTTTTAATTTCCTTAGACTCTTCTAAATTCACTTAATTTTACTAAAATTAATGAAATATTTTGGTTTTTTTTAAATTGTTTGCAATTCATCTGAATTAATTTGGATTTTACCCTGAATGCTTCAATATTCTTTTGAATTCTTCGAAATTCTCTTGTTTTCTTTTAATTTACCCTCAATTCTTTTGAATTGACTTAAATTCTTCTAAATGCACTCAATTCATTCAATTAAATTAAACTCAACTCAATTCATTTGAATTAATTTGAAATTTATTCTGAATTCTTTTAAATTCTTTGGAATTCTCTTTCTTATATTTACTCTCATTTTTTTCGAATTCACTTGAATTTTTCTTAATACACTCGATTCTACTCAATTCAATAGATTTCTGAATTTTATTTCATATTTTTTAATTCAATCTAAATTTTTTTAATTCGTCTTGAATTATTTGGCATTTCATTAAATTCTTTTAAATTTCCTTGATTTTTCTGAATTTACTCTGAACTCGATAAATTAAATGAATTTTTGAATATTTTGGATTGTTTTCAATTCATTGGATTTTTTTAATCACGAATTTTTATGAAATTGATCGAATTTTTCTCATTTCATCTACTCGAATTTCATTTGATTTATTGTTTTTTTCATTTTTAATTTTTTTTTCAACTTACTTAAATCCTGTTGAATGCGCTCTAAATTCTGTAAACTCCTATTTTACCCAATTTCATGGAATTTCATTTTATTTTTCCCAATTCCTTCGATTTTTTTTTTGACCTAAATTGTTTCGAATTCACTATGAATTATCATGAATTTATCCAAAATTTTTCGAAATTCACCTGAAATTCTTATAAAGGCTGGCTTAGCGTGGTTGGTATAGCCTTGGCAGATATTTGGTTTATATTTGGGTGGTAAGTTTCTACCATTATAAGACTAATCACACCAAATGCGAACTTCAAAAAAAATTTGTTTACAAAAGTTAGAAAGAAATTTTGAAAAATCAAGAAATTAAATTTTCTCGAAAATGACTGAACCAATTTCGATGGTTCAAATATATGTTGTACTAGATATCACAGCTATTCTAAAAAATGAGAGTCAGTTCCGGCGATTAGAAAAGAATTTTTTAAAATTTTGAAATTTTGAAAAAAAAAAATTTCAATGGAAGCTTTTTGGTATCGCCACAATTTTTTTCCTATAATACACTCACACCTTCAGTAAAAACATACCACCTTGATCAGAAAGTTTTAGGACTTTATTTTTAAAATCAAAAATACAAGTTTATTCATCATAATCGATATTGTCCCCTTCAAAGTAC
>JAUMHM010105952.1:0-22358 GCA_032362435.1 Melikaiella ostensackeni
GATTTACCGCGGTTCTACTGGGAGCCGGTGTCATTTTCATGGATGGCAGTCGCTCCCATGGGGACCCTGCGGTGGTTATTTGACCAATTTTTTTAAAATTATATATATAATGTAAAACATATACACTCATACCCCGTAACTGTGCCCCCCGTTTTTGTGCCGACTTCTTGGTCGTTCACGCTTGAATGCTTCTGTCTCCCCCCTGAGCGTCCCTTGACGGCCTATACTCAAGGTCTTTGATCGGTCAGTCAGCGCCGTATCAGAAGGTATTTACATCGCGACTCCCTGCGTATATACTTTTGTACGTGCCGGGTTCACAGATTATAAATGCGACCCTGAGTGTTTACTGACTCGTCGCTCTAAATCCGGTCGAAACTAGATTTAAATGGCCTCCGTTACTGTGCACACCAGACCTGAGGGCGGTACAGTTACGGAGTATGAGTGTACCTAAGTTTAGTCTATGTTCATGGCAGTAGATTTGTCAACTTTATAGAAAAATATAAGAATTTTAAATTTTACTTTGAAACTGTAAATTTTGAAAATTTATTTATTTCAAAAGCATTCAAAATGAACAATTTATAAGCTGGAATCGTAAAATTTGAATTTTCAACTAAAAATTGTTCAATTCCGAACCTTTTCATAAGAATTTATGCATTACGAGTATATATATTTCAGTTCCAAACGTAAAAATTTGAGACCATATAATTATAAGAGTTTCAATTTTAAACTGTTGGATTTGGAACGTTTTTAAGTCAAAATTATGTAATTTCAAACCCTTTTTGTTTAAAATTTTTTTAATATTACCTTGTGACGTTTAAAAAGAAGGATATCATAGGATTAGACATTTTTGTCCCATCCTGCTTCGGTTCATGTTTAGTGTAGCAGTATCCATTTTTATTGTTAAAATATTTCTTTCCAGTTACGGACTTTTTAAAAAAATATATATTTGTACTGAATAAGATAAGATGTAGATTACATTTAATACAAGATTCTTTATTATTTCATTTGAGTTGGAATGTAATTTCCAGTTTTGGAAATATTTTCAATCAAATTTTTTTTAACTTTTCCGAATTTAAAATGATTTGTAGAAAGTCCCGATAAAGAAACGTTTGCTACAGGCTTACCCGTGCGCTTTATCCTTGCAATAAAATATCGTTTATTAATATAAAAAGAGGTACTTACGACAGATTATGTCCGTGAATACTAGAAAGACTGGAGGTATCGTACACCCTCGAAACACCAAGGGGTCAAATTTATCCCCTTATCCGATTTCCATTAAAATAAATAATATTGATGTATTTTGATTAACATTTCTTACTTTTTGACGTCCTACCCTTCTATGTATGTATGTTTGAGTGCATTTGGGGAAAATTTTAAGGCACAGTCACAATCAAAAGTGAACACACAAGGAAACTTTTTTTTTTACATTTCTCCAATTTCTTTATGATGACAGGTCATTTCCCGTAGTTTTCCACGCGCTGAATCCGAATCTGACACCGAGAATGCCCCACTATGTCAGTCTTTTCAGAAAAGTGGGGTTAACACTCCTAAAAGTGGGTTTTTTGGCTTTAAAAAAAAAATCGTAGACGAATAACCCGATTCGCTAGAACCTTTGAAAGGCTCTTAAATCAAAGCATATTCGTTGTTCTTGGAATTTATTATAAAAGTTATAAAGCAAGGGGTCAGAACTGACTTTGGAGAATTAACTGCCTTGTTGAGTAATGAAGCATTGAGGCGTTATGAACTTACAGATGAACATTTTTTTAAAACTTTGAAATCTGTCAAGATACAGAGATCGTAGAGGATTATGAATAATCAATAGGGTTTCAACCGCTGATTCTGTTTTGGGAATTTCCTCAGGCAGAATTTATAAGTCACCGTTCAGATGATCACCGTGGATACCTACGAAAAAACTAAACGAATATAAGTTGAAAAACTGAGGTATGCAACTGTCGTCCTGGAAGCGGCGGTGTATTACTTCGTAAAGTCTTTGTCATTGGCAATAAGGGTGTACGTCTCTTGAGCGAAACGAGATTAAATCCGGCTGAAAAAGAAAGGAGAAAACATTGAAGAAATGAAGAACTCCCTGCGAGGTTTTTCAACTCAAAGAAACAGTCAGTTTTACCATCCCTCTCTAAACTTCTTTTGCGTTTCTCTTAATTGTATACTCTTTCTTCATTAATTATTTACATTGTATTTAATTTCTTCAGATACACGCAATGCTAAAAACTGTACTGAATTATGAAGCTAGAATTTTCTAGTACTTATAGTTGTTTTTCAAGCTTAAACTGCGGTTCAGTGTCACCATCTCTTACGTGAACGATTTCCTTGTCAACCTTGTTCACCTCGTCGCGTCCAGCATCGTTTATAGTTTTATTGATGAATATCCCAGCCACCGCACCGTACGGACATCGGCAGAAAGCTCCAGCAGTGGTGCTCATTCTCCAATAACTGAACACTCTCGTCCAGTCTGCGTTATAAAGTACGCTCCGTGCACAATTGCAGACTGCACACGTTACGATCCGTATGCGAGCGTTCATTGGCGAATTTACGAAGCCTCTTGCGATCCGTGGACGCTTACGCTGAACGACAATCTTCGATGTCTGAACGGCCTTTACTGGGGCTCGTTCCTCTAAAAGATATATGTTTAACGTTCAAGTTACTGCAAGGCGAATATCGCTCGTGAAAGCGACGACGTTCTTTCTCTGAAAAAGAGCGTTCCGCTTCGCTGGATCTTGGCGGGTAGTGGATAAGGGAATTGATTTTGTCAAAGTGAAATCGACGAAAGGATGACTTTCATTTGACAGAAACGTATCGCTTCAATTCAATAACATATTAATCCAACTAGCAAGATACTGTTTGAGACCCTGACAGATCTCCGACTTTACAGGATAAGCAAATAGCTTAAGTAACTTGCAAACAACTCGGCTGTCTCGTGAACTCAAAACTGAAATACTTAATTAGGCTCATGAAGAGTTCATATCGATAAACTCGCTATTGTACCCGGCTTCGCCCGGGTACCCTCACTACATGCAATGGAATGTAATTTTTGGTGATATGGAGTGCAGGGAACGTTTACAGTAATTTATGATAATTTATCAGTAACTTATCCGAAAATTTGGGGAAACTTATCAATAGCTTAAGGAAATTTTTAGTGACTTTTGTATTCCATGTTCACAACACTCAAACGAAGACTTTAGTGATTTTTTTTTACAATAATATATATATATATCTTTGTCCAATCATTTGTATCATATGTATATGTATAAAGAGTATAGAGACCCCTGGTATAGACCGCTTTTTTGAAAAAAAATTCTATTTTTTATGCAAGAATTAAAAGAAAAAAAATGCGCTTCGAAGAGATCGTTGTATTAAAGTGTTCTACTATTTAGCGAAACAGGGGGCAGGTAAGGCAGTTTTCGAGCTCGGACTTTCCTTTGGGCGACCCTAGTGAAAAAAGGGAAAACCAAAATCCATTATGAATCAAGTCTCCGGAGTAATGAAACGCCCACTATGACCAACATAGATGCATTCAGGGGCGATCACACCGTATACGAAAAGTAGAGGTCCCTTTCCAAATGAGTGGGTGAGTTCCCAAAAGGTTGAGTGGATGGAGGTGGTTGAAGGTGAATAATATCGTGAAATGCAGATTTTAAGTAAACTAAAACTGTAAACAATAAAATATCATAAGTAAATGTAAAGAAAAACGATTATTGCAGACATGCAAAGTTTGTGTATAATGCCAATAAACCTGGCATTTTTCGGAGGAAATTGGGCGACACATATTATTCATATCTTGCATGTTTGTATGATCTACTTGTTTATACAGAGAGCTTGTATATTGTCATTCAATGAGCAGGGTACTACTTTCGGAGTAAGTTTGCTGAAAATTTTAAAGTTACACTGATTCGGCGTGAATATTGCATGCATGAAATCAGGGGGCGAATTGCTTATAAGAAACCGTTTTTCTTCACATTTACTCATGATATTATATTGTTTACAGTTTTATTTTACTTAAAATCTGCATTTCTTGACATTATCCACCCCCAACCCTCCCCACCCATCCCACCTGTTGGGAATTCACCCACTCATTTGGGTAGGGGCCTCTACTTTTCATATACAGTGTGTTCGCCCCTGAATGCATCTGTGTTGGTTATAGTGGGCGTGTCTTTACCTGCTGGCTTGAGTCATAACGGATTTTGGTTTTCCTTTTTCTCGCTAGGGTCGCCCAAAGGAAAGTCCGAGCTCGAAGACTGCCTTACCTGCTCTCTGCTTCGCTAAATTATAGAACACTTTAATACAACGATTTCATCGAAGCGCATTTTTTTCTTTTAATTCTTACATAAAAAATATAATTTTTCCGAAAAAAGCGGCCTGTACCGGGGGTCTCTATACTCTTTAGATTATTCATACAAAAAATCAGACAAAATGGCTTCACTGTTTGGCCTGAATCCTATTAGTCCGGTTTGCACTCGATTTCCAGGGCCCTTAAGGATAGGAAGCGACCAAAGAATGGAAGCTCTTTGCATCCATCTTTCAAGTGCTTTGGCATTTTTCTGGCCCGCGGACATGGCTTCAAGGCTACTAACCAGTAATGGTTTCACACCCCCGAGAGCATCGATGACAAGGACAATCATTTTAGCCGATTATTTTTTGTACACTCCCGGCAGCTCCTTCATGAGATCTCGATATCTCTCCCCCATTTCGTCCTCCTTGATTGTGATGATAGCGTTGGCCGGAGCCGAGAATTCGATGACGGACATAGTTCATTTCTCTTCTCAAGAAGTACGATGTCAGACCTCAAGTGTTTTGAGTTGTTTTGCTTATGTATATAGCTTTTGATGAAGTACTTTCTAAATGTTTTTCCAAGACTTTATCACCCGAATAAATTCGAAACTTTGAAAGGGTCCGGAAGTTTCCCTCGTTTGTCATGGATTCAGAAAAATAGACTGCACCGTCTCTGATTCGGTAGATCTTCCTGACTGCTGAACGTATTGCAGTAGATCGTTCTTTTGTATTTCAAAAATTCTACTTACAGTGTGATCTAATAATTCCTGCAGAGAAACCTTTGCTTCATTTTACGTGATTGATATCATTGATTTTGGAGGTCTGCATGAAGCTGTAGCCATTTGAATGCGGTCACGTAAGAAGAATAATGCATTTTCTCCCGTTAACTTCATCGGCTTTGGTTCCATGAGTAATTTTCTTATTTTATGTGTTCTTTCGGGTTCACTTTCAATCTTTTTGAGGACTGTCGCTAAGTCATTTTCTCCAGAATGCCTTACTGCATAACGACATGCCATCAAAATCCGCTGAGGATCATTCCGACTTTTATGGCTAATCGCTGCTGCATCTCGCCTCTTCGATCTTTCAGACTTCAGATCGAACGAAGTAGATGGTCTACCAGGTCCCGGTAGAGAAACGGTTTAATTCAGATGAGATTCTGAATCTGTTAAGTCGGGTATTTGAAACTGAGAATTCAACCACGAAATATTCTTTGCCCGAAACCTTTCTTGCGTTCGTTTCGAAGCTTCCCATTTGACGTGAAATCTACATCTGAGAGCCTTCAGGACAACCTTCAGTTTATCCAACTTCTCAGCTTCTATATCCGCGATTTGAAGGTTTAATTTCTTTAAAATGTAATTAATCGACGAATTTATTTCATCCACTCCATGCTTATTAGAAAAGCATTCTATGATTTCTCCTTTTTTGAACAATACACTCGACATATTCAGTGATATATTATATGTGAAATAAATGTATTCATAATACAAAATAAAATTAACAGACTCACTATCAATAAGTCAGAAAACTCTGACACACGATGCGTATTCAGCACGAATGACAGACGACAAATGATAGAGAAACGAAAAAACAAATGCTAACAAGAAACACTTTCCCGAATTCGGTTAACCTAATACGATCCGCTATGATTGCACTGTGAATGTGCAAACCGTGCACGCTCAACTTTATTTGCTAATATCTTCGTCAAATGTCAATGGTGGCAAGTGGTGGCAAATAAACTGATGATAAACATCATAATGAACCTAAAAGCGTTTTAGAACTTTAGATATCAGGTGTTACTTCGGGTTACTTTTGATTCGAAAAATGTCTATCGCTATTAATTCCTGAAATACTTGGGTACAAGGTTAGGGGATTCAAAAACGAGCTTATGTTCAAATTCCTTTTCTATATCGCATTAACTTATGACCACTCTAATGAACAAAAACAACTGTAACATTTGGATTCATAACATTATGAGCGATTTTTTCAAAGCTTTTCTTCAAAAAACAGTAATGACAAAAAAAGAACATTTCTTCAATTCATAACGCTCTAGAATTAAGAGGACTAGTTTAAATATCATGAAATTTAGTAAAGAGTTTCTTCAACTCATCTGCATTATGGAAAATAAGTTTCTCTTCAACAACTTTGAAGTTGGTTTTTGGCCAGTTCAGGTGGTCTCTCAGTCCACTGTGCGGTGGGACGATTGATTCAGATGGAGAAGATACCGAATTCAAATCATTACTCCCTTCTTTTTCGACTTTTTCAACAGAATCGTTTTGAGCCGAATCAGAATGTTCTGTTACGACATCAGTGACAACATTTTGTGAAGAGATAACAGTTTTGGATTTAGGAAGCTTGAAAAATTAAGAATCGATTTTTTTCGTAACCGGTCTCTTTTTGCCTTTTTTTTGTAGCATCGTCCTCCTACGTAATTTAATAGTGAATTAGAAAAACTCTGAGTTATTGCTATATCCAAGTTTGAAGTTCTAGTAAATCGAATTCGTTTAGATTGTTATATTGTTGTTTTGTTCGATTACATTTGCTCAATTCTAACGAATCTTGTAGTACCGAGTAGCGCATTTCGATAGTACAGTCACTATTGTAGGACCAGTTGAATTAGCCAAAACTTTTATGTTTGTCCATTAGAAATAGCGACTCAAAAATAAGTTGAAAGTGACAAAATACAAAATCGATTTTTACAGCCAAAGTTCCTTTTTCTCATGCCGGGTCACAATTGGAAATTTATGAATGAAGGGATCAGAATTCAAAAATGAAGAGAAAATTGAATTTTTTAATATATAAGAATTACGAAATGGAAAATTCAAAATCCAAGTTCATAGATTCAAAAATTCAATCATTTTGTAATCTGGATTCCCATTTTTCAACAATATCCAGTCTAAAAAACTAAAGATGTGAAGATCAGAAATCCAAATTTCGAAAGTTTGTAATAGGGGATTCTGGTCTGCTGATTTTGGAAACTCAAAGTTGAATATTGGAGAAAATTAGTAATTTGAAAAACTGAAACTAGAATTTCTGAAGTGAAGAAAAGGGAAACAGACCTTGTTAGAAACAAACTTGCAATACATTTTTTTATAAAGTGTTATCTTGAGCGTGGTTTTTCATTAAAAAAACACTCAAAGACTGCGGAAAATTGTTAAGGTTAAAACTACTTTACGGAATTTGTGTGCAAATTTTTTAAACAATTTTATCAGTTTGACCCTTTCAACTTGGGAAGAACCGAATTAGGTTCTACTCGGTTCCCGTTCGGTTCAGTGGTTCTACATGGCTTCACAGTCAAAATTTCCGAAATGTTAAAACTATAATACCATTGTGCCTTAGAGAAAAGTTCAAACACATTTTTTCGCGATTTCGATAAACTCATTTTATAAACAGGTACTTTTCGAAATTCATCATACGCTTTAATTTTCTTCTTAAAAACAATCGCTAATGCAAAATGAACCTGATTCCGACAATAAATATAAGAATAGTACGAACCATTTTAGAGTCATCCACTGGTCATCAGCTTATTTTTGAATTACATATTACTCAAATTCGGACAATAACAATCATTTCTTTTTTTACTCAATAAATGAAATCACGATGCGTTTTTCGAATACGTAACGAACATAGAACCTTGCAAAGACTGAATCAACTGGAAAAAATGGTGTGGTAAAAGTGTGCTATGCTCTCACGTGCTTTCACAAAACCATGAGTATTCTAGAAGTAGGTTGGAAACGTCGAGTGTTCAGTGCATAGCATTCCTCACAAATTACTCGTAGTTATCACAAGAGTGCATTCTAGTCTACCTAGAGTTGGCACTTGGTTGGAGATGAAGCAATGCATGTGTCGAATAGGGATTTTTACTTTTTTAGTGGGAATAGTTAGTGACTAGTGTTTGACAGGATTCGGTATTATTGCCTAGGATGCTGTACACTTGTGTGAATTAATTCTCCCTTTGACTTGGGAACATTTGTCCACAAAAGTCTCCAAATTGATACGAAAATCAATTCAAGCGAGTGTATATCGAAATACCTTCTTTTAAAACAATAGATAATGAGAATCTCAATGAGAATTCATCACGATAATTAAAATTTCCTTAGCATTTTGAGTAAATCACAAATGACGACATGTATGTAAATTGGATATATATTCAAAATATTGAACGAAATCGGGGAACATCTTTTTTCAGACTTTGAGAGGGGGGAAGCGATTGCCCCCAATCGCCCGTCTCCTGTATCTGCCCTTGATTGAGTAGTGGATAAATACCACTGATCACCAGATTTTTAAATTCGATTTCTCTCCGTGTTGATACCTCACAAACTATGGCTGATTAGCAAGAGAAAAAAAAGATATGTATTTAATGAGTTTCAATTTACTATTTCATCACACTTACCTCCTACTGAAATCGGCTTGCCATAACTGACGACCTTCCGTTGTTAGTAGTATCTGCTTGCACATGCTAAAGTAACCAATAGAAAACAAAGAGATTAGGAAATCTCAAACACAGGAAGTTTTGTGTTTCAGATCAGCTCATTAGATCTAACCAATGGGCAGCATGTAACGTGTTCGTTAGCCATTCCTCTCTCGTCTCTCTTCTGCAGCCATCAGCGAAACAGTTTTAGACAAGTGTTGCGTGTAGACTGGTACAACACCCTTGCTACCTCTTGCCGCTGTACCTTCGCAGAGCCCTTCACGCTGTGCTAACTACCCACGAGTACGCTCACTTTGAAGTTAACTCCACTGAGCTGGGCCAGGAGTTCCTGTTTCGAGTGGACAATCGCAATCGCTTGCACTAAAGGCCGTGAGACGAGAATAATCGTCTGTTAATCGTTCCAGTACATTCTTGAGAGCCGAAAGAATACTTTTTAGAGACGTTCATCACTCCTAGTTCCTACAATAATTGTACTAAAAAGTTGAAATTTGTCATGAATATTAATCAGCCTTAGAGTATTGGAGGGAAAATATGTGCCTCGGCTGTCTGTTATGTTTTTTTTTGTTACCAGTAGTTAAAAAATAAGGAAATTGAGGAAGTTAGTTTTTTTAAACCACTATGTGGAATAGGGCGCAACTTAAAATAAATATTTCAGAAAATAAAAGGCCTTGTGGTCCTATTCTTTCACTTTTTACCTGAAAAGCCATTTTTGGACTTTTGGTGCCGATCAAAATAAAATAATATTCTGAAGAATTCTGCCGAAATTTTAAGTTGTAGATCTCTATAAAATGCATCTTTCTTGCTTTCTTAATTATGTTTTATTAAAATAACCCTTCTTGAGAAAAGTCGAAAAAGAGAATGAAATAAGCAAAACATTTGGTTTTGATATTTCACAAAATCAGTGGGTATTTTTATTCTTACTTACTAGCGAACTCCATGAAAAATACAAATTACCATTTTGGGCCCTTAAAACCCCCAATTGGGTAGGTTTGGTTTGTTATATAAAATTTCACAGAATTTTGTTTAAAGAAGATCCAGTTACATTTCTTGTTCAATCCCACATGGAAATTTTTTTTACAAATGAGTAAGAAAAACTGCAACCATTTTTACAGGATATTACAACTAAATACAGTAAATTACAACCAAAATTACCAGAAATTAGAACTTTTGTGTATTATGACAACGAATTTTGTACATTTGCGTACTTTGTTCCGAATTGTAATGTTGCGGGTTTTAACATAAGTTAACCTCGTAAAGTTAATGATCCCTGCCTCGAATCGGTTTTGTAAAAATCATATAGTCGATATAGAGCAGATTTGAAACATCAACGAGCAGGGTTGGGTACATAATCTACTCTAGGTAATTTACGTGGTTTCCTGTAGTAATTTACCAGGTATTTTACCTCTTTGGTTTTCTACACGATGTAAATTAAGGGCAACATAACCTAACTTTCGCAATTAAGCCACACAGTGACGTCATGTCCCGCCGATAAGATCACTTTCTAGCAGACTATTAGCGTTCATCATGTCATTTATCACTTTTCTACAGTTTTCTACGTAAATTACGTCATTTATGTAATTAAGGTAGAAAATCTCGAGTGACGCGTCACTTTGTAACCCTGTCTGCGAGGCACGAGCTCATTGAGTCTGATTCAAATCAGGTTTATTGGTGTATTGGATAGCGTACTAGTTTAATACAGCGACGGTCTGGGTTTTATTTCTGGTCCTAAGCCAACTTTTGCGCTCTCTCGATTATTAGCAGATCTTAGAATTTCAGAAATATAGCGGCGGATGCCGGGCATTCCAGTTATAGAGCTTTGCTGTATATTGTTGTCCTTTGTCGTAGATGTAATATTCAACAAGAAAGTAAAAACATTTACAGTTTTTGCAGCAAAATATTTGTTCCATTTTCGACCTAATCCATGATTCTGATATAGTGAAAATTTTACTAACTGAATGAGTAATAGAGTGTTCGACTAACGAAATAGTAATATTTTAAAATCTCACTGATGGAACAGTATAAAAATCACAAGTTCTTTTTGCTTAAGTCAATTAGTGGAAATGTGGACCAATTCTTCAGTTGCTTGGGTTACTAATGAATTAGTTGACTTCCTTTTCGATTATGTTTTCGATGTGAAATGGTGGACCTGAATTCGAACGAGGCAACGTGTGTCAGGATTGCTGTTCTGTTTTATCGAGATTCGTGGTGATTTTCTGGGTGCATGCATTTGAGAGGCTATTTTTATCGTGAATAAAGTGAGGGCAAATAGATCTAAGTCTGTAAAATATTTTTATTTTTTGTGGACAATAAATTGTAAATACCTTATGCTGCAGGAAGTAACGTAGCCTATTTATAAATTTCACAAAATAATGCCATGTTATTGTTTCAATAAAGTTGAAAATATAACACAATGATGTTCTTATATTGAACTTTTCTAAATAGTAAAAAGGAGATGTTTCGGGTTTCAATCGTGTGCAAAACTACGAATGTTGCCGATGTTTCGTGAACATTGCAGTTCACTTCTTCGATGTTCACGAAACGTCGGCAAAATTCGTAACTTTGCACACGATTGAAACCCGAAACATCTCCTTTTTACTATAATGAATCATCGTGAAAGCATTTAATCTATTGAATTTTTTATAATTCACGTTTCCTAATCATAAAAACTATTTTTTTCAGTTGATACATACAGCGGTAAATAAATTAATATGTTCTGCTGAGCCATTAGCAGTTTTCCACTACCGAATCAGTAAATGTTTGGATGAATCGAAGTAGAAGTTTTGTACCAATCGTTAGTGACCGACTTCTCTGTAACTGAATTAGTAAAATTTCACTAACACAGTTGTAGAGACTAGGATGAAAAATATTTAAATGAGATAAGCTTCATAAAATTGAAAGAAGTTAAGCTTAACTTAAAGCTCTGAAACCTAAACTTTTTTTCTTTATTTTTAGAGAAAATTTCATTTTAGTACTCTCCAGTTGAAACGTAAAGGGTCGGAAAGAAAAACTTTCTGAATGCAAAAATTACATATTCTTGCATAGGTTCTTGTCGAATATTAAAACTAAAATAAAATACAACATACAAAAAAGTACAAAAAAGTATAAGATTCGTCCAAATAATAGAAAAAAGTTCTAAGTTCCTGCAATTTTTGTTGCAATTCATTGTATGTATTTGTATTTTCCTGTAAAAATGCTTGTAATATTTCGTACGTATTTTTGAAAGAATTTCAAATAGGGATTGGAAGAAAAATGTTTAATTGATTTTTTTAAAATTAATTTTTGCGTAATTTTGGATAACAAAGAAAAACTACTGAATTTGGGATTTTAAATGTCAAAAATGGTGATTTATATTTCTTATGAAGTCCACTAGAGAATAAAATTGAAAAGTGCCAACTGATATTTAAAACTATTCAAAATTTTTTCGACTTTTTACACGCCTTTTTTATTTTCCTCAAGAAGGTTTTTTTCAATGAAAAAATTAATAGAATTCCAGGAACTGCCCCAATTGAAGCTCGCCGTATGTGGATGTGCAGTGAGAAATAAAATTTACAGTATTATATATTTTTATATCAGTTGTTAATTGTCGAAAGATAATAAAAATGAGAAAGTTCGTTTTTTTATGTTGGAAGCTTTTCTTTTAGTTATTTTTCATGGGGGAAGACTTAAATTGAAACTCTCGGCATACAACATTGCAATAAAAAATAAAGATATATTGATGTTCTATTGTTTTTGAAATAACAGTGGTAATAAATTATGCAAATCATGCAATAAGGCCTAAAATATATAATTATTGCCTACAGGTAATCACAAATAAAGTTTAAAGTATATAAATTTCAATGAGTAGAGTGAAGGTTAACAAAAAAAAAAATTGCGCGCACCTCTCCTCTCCTTTTAATTTTGTCCCTTCCCCTCCCTCTTTCTTTCAACTTTCGCCGGAAAAACCGAAATCAAAAGGTGGCAACTCTAAAACTGGGGTAGAACGTAGAATCGGTATCAAAAAACACAAATGAAGCACTGTTCTTGCTAACGAATCTCCTCTGAAATAAATTAGACCATTTTAAATTAACTATGCCTTATTTTACACCACTTAGCAAAATGCAACTGATAGCTGGGAATTGCCACTTCTCTCCAGTTGAATGAACCCAAATGAAGGCAGATAGTGCTGGCGTCGTAACTTTCTCTACTTTTCAAATAAATGTGAGAAATTGTGAAGCGAAAGATTACGATGCAAGTTTAAAAACGTGAAATCATTTTTGTTTCGGGTTGAGTTTAACCGGCAAGGTTAATTTTTGTTGCAGCGAATCTTTCACCTGGAATCGATGTAAACCTTATCTTTTGTTTTTTTGTTCTGTGAACTTGCCTTAAAAAAAGGAGGAGCGTCCTATTACAAATACTTTCCAGTGAGATTATTAGAGAATAAACGTCATCCTTTTCACTGGGATAGGACTATCATGACGGACTATCGAGTCAGATATAATGAACCGGACGTCCTCTGGTAGAACAAATGTGACGAACATGTTAAATTATTTTCATGAGCGTTCCATTAAATAACAAAATTCAGCTCCGATACACTGAGAAGATCCAGAAATACATGGAACTGAAACAGGAGATCCTGACCGTGTCACAATCCACCCGATCGTGATCTTTACCACAGGGAATGTTCATTTGAGATGCGCCCATCACTGGGAAGACTTGCAGCTGGGAAATTTTTACATCTTATACAGAAAATGATATTATGAAGGCATACACAGCAAATGAGACTTTTATGCCACATTATGTTTTGTTTTATTTCAATTTTTTAACTTTTGACCTCTCTTATTTTTTATCTTCGCATGTCCGTGTGTATGTATGAATTTTTGTCTGTGCCATCAACCGTTTCTAGTACTTTTGTAAATAATTGCTGCTCTCAGTCGCTGTTAGTAGGATAATGGGGGTGACAAAGAACGCACGGAAGGAGTGTAAGGTTTGGATGTCTTCAAACGGGCTCTCCAGTGTTTGTACACCTTCTTATAGCAGCATAAGGAAAAATTTGACAAATACGCAAGCAAGATGACGCTAAGAACTGCGACTGACTCCAACGAACCTACTAAACACTTGGTGCGTTAAAGACCGTGTTTAGTAGCAAAATACGTGGTCATGACTACCTGTGGAAGTAGGTGGGCCAATGTAATAACGAATCGATGAGATGAATATTCGTGTTTTGTTCATCTGGAATGTTATCTCCCATACGAAATGAATGGAAACTCTATTGATTCGATCTTTCAACTTTGATTCGGAAACGCATCTCTGTTGAAAATCTCATTCATATAAGGAACTTTTCGACGGGTGAAAAATGAATGAACAGAGAAAAGACGAGCATAGAAGAAAAAGCCTGATGCTCCTGATAATACGTAATGGAGACTACTACTGGTAAAATCGGTCGGTTCGTCGATTGGTTGAGTGCTAGTTCAAATGCGTTGATTTCAAATGGTGTATAGAACGCAGAGGTAGCCCATTCGGGCCGCGAAACTAATCCCATTAGCCAGAGGGTGGATCGAACCGAAAATGGTGGTTACTTACACCTTGAATCGAACAGTAACAGGCTGATCTTTAGTACCATATATTTACTACAAAATAGTAAGGGGAAAAATGATTATGTGAAATGTTTATAGGGGAGAATCGAACGCGTTGGTGAGCTTTGTATTGAATTTCCCATGAATTATGATTGAAATGTGATATTACTGTTTTTTTTTTTGGATGAGACTCATATTACCAAGAAATATATTTAACTATTAGGAACTGTTTTTTTGTACGTCATTATTCATTCTTTAATTTATTCATGGGTATTGTATTTTGGTATTCATGACCTATACATTGAGGTATGGCGACCGCCACACGCTGAAAAATGGATGTCTACCCGTAACATCTAGATGTTCAGGGTTAAAATATGTTAAATTTGAGAACGGGATAGCCATCAGGATGATTAAAAGTTAGTATCTGCATGTCAGGCAGTACTATCTTACATTTTAATATCTTGCTTTCAACATCAATTTTCCTTCGTGCTTATATTAGTGTCGTTATTACTGTCGTTTGTATATTACTGTTTTTATTAATCAAAGTAGAGCCTGCAGAGAAACCCAGTAATAAAATCTCTTGCGGAATAATTTCATGTGAAAATTTAAAACGGATATTGATCAATAATTTTCCTTATCTATTTATTGCGTTTTCGTCATTCATCCTAAATGGATAAATGATGCTTAAGTTCACAATGAAATTCACTTATTCAGCCCGAAACTCTGATTACTTTTACCAGAAGTCTTTAGGGTGTACAATGTTTTTTATTAAATAGTAATTATGTCTAGAGAAGTAGAACTAAATCGATGAAGAACTCACATTTTAGATTAACCAGACTGAAAAAAATTATTTCACAGAAAAAAGAATTGTTTCGTGATATTATAAAAGATTATGAGTTTTCAAAATTTTTTAACTTTAATAACTGATTGACGAATCTTCTCTACACATTTGCCTCGAAAGACCTTTTCAAAATTTAATGAGCTTCAATTTGAAAAAAAACATTAAAGTTGGTTAAGAAATATGACACGACGGCTGGATCACGCTTTAGAGGAACGAAGGTTTTTTTTAAAGCGTTTCAAGTAGTATCGAAATCTGCATTTTCAGCTACTCAATCCTGTGGGAGAATCGGGAGACCGTCGGAGATGTACTGTCATAGTCCTCACTCTACATACTTGCGGTTATAACCGATTGTAATGATCAGTTACAATTCATTACAATCTATCGATTGTAATGAATTTAATTCTTAACGCACCCTCCACCCACCTGGGAAGAGGGTTATGGTGGACTGGAAGAATAGGAAAGCCCAATTTTATTTTCAAAACGCAGGCTTCTCATTTTAACTCCGAGTATGTAAGCAGTCAATGAATTAACTACTTTTAGCGCTACTCAGAAACAATGACGTGGACGTAGTAGTTACCTGTTTCCTTTGCGGTGCTTTTATTTGGTGATTCCTCTTGCCTCTCATCATCGAAGTGCTGGTTTTCGGTAGGTCCCCTCGCCTCTCACCATCAAAATCCTTTTTTTTTGGTGAGTCCCCTCGTCTTCCACCATCGAGTTGCCTGTTTTAGATGAACATTTTACATTAATTGCTCGAAGTGGTGTCCTGCCGAGTGTTTCTAATGTTATTTGGTTACAAGCAGTCCTGATTTGTTGTTTCATGTTCTCCCGAGTTGTTGGCATTTCTTGATAAACTAGATTCTTTAAATGACCCCACAAAAGTAAATCCGGCGACGTAAGGTCTGGCGATCTGGCAGCGCAATTTACTGGACTTCCTCTACCGACCCAGTGACCGTTGAATTCGCGATTCAGTACATCACGCGCGATTGCCGAATAATGCGCTGGACAACCGTCATACTGAAACCACATGTTCTGTCACACTTCTCAGCTTAGGTCTTCAAGCAATGTTGGAAGTTCATTTTCCAAAAAGTTACGATATTTGTCACCGTTTAAATTACCATCAATGAAGTACGGACCGATAAGTTTTTCTCCAATTATTCCACACCAAACGTTGACGAACCAAGGACGCTGACGCTCAATTTCGCACAACCAGTGTGGGTTTTCTACACTTCAGTAATGCATATTATGTCGATTAACCGTACCGTGGTTCGTGAAAGACGACTCGTCTGAGAACAATACTCGGAAAAAAGAATTCGGGTTCCTTTGTATCTGCTGAAGGGCCCATTGGAAGAATGTCACTTGGTTCAGAAAATCATTGTCATGAAGTTCGTAGTGCAGTGAAATATGGAAGGAATGATATTTATAGCGTTTTAATACCTTCCAAACACTACTTAGAGACATTTCGGAATCACGGTTCAGTTGTCGAGTACTAACATGGGGGTCATGAGCTGTTGCGGCTAGTAGCACAATTTTATTTTCAACTCCAGTAATAGTTTTCCGTCGATTCTCTTTTTTTTTGCTTGTACACTTCCATCAGTGGTGAATTTGCTTACAACCCGGTAAAAAGAAGCGCTTGACCGTGCACTGCTTGAGAAACGTTGAGCATAAAGAGTGACAGCATCTTCGATATTCCTGCCTCTTCCTCCATAAATAAGAATCATTTCAATTTTCTCTTGTATAGATAAGGCCTCCATTGTAAAAGTAATGAGGACAAGTAATGAGGAAATACAACGACATCCACTCAAACCCAAACGATTGTAAACAGCACAGCCAAACCACCCAAATCAAAGAAACTAGGACACCCAATCCAACCCAAAGACGACCGTTTATTTTTTTTATCCTTTGTAAAGTTACAGGTTCCACGTGCAAATTGCTTCGTCTTGTTGTTGTTTTCAATTAATTGTCAACAATTTCCCCTCTCTTGGAAAAACTATCCGCGAGAGAACGAGGTACGATCGAGGGCCAACCAATTTTATTTCTTGTATTTTTTCACTATGTGTTATTATTTTTTGGTTAGACACACTTCCATGGACTTTTCTTTGGGAGAAATTGTGAGATTCACTCTTGCTAATCCTTTTGGGGTTTTGTTTTGTTTTCGAGGCTCACCGAGATTTGAGGACGAAAGAGAAATGGAGGAAGGAGTGATTTCGCTTGGAGTATCAACTACCATCAAGGATCGACGGTACTGACGACGAGGAAGCAAGGCGGATTGAAGTCGCGCAGGCACAGACTCAACCGAGGGCTGTTCACCGGGGGTGTAATGTGGATGCGACTTCCGCATTCCAAATCCTGTACCTGACGCTTTTCCCCCACGAAAATGAAAACTTTTTATTATTATTATTATTTATTATTATTATTATTATCTTACATATCGGGGTGTTGAGTGAAGCAAGCGAACGAAAGGGGCTAAGCGTGTACAGCCTTATGGAAAATCGTAATATTTCGGAATAATCGCGAGATTTTAAACGACGAATACTAGTCTGCATTGCCATCTGACAGATTTAGAGTTAGATAGAGAGTCCCTGAAAGTGTATTTGGGCCCATTTCCTATTTTCACGTTCATGCTTCTTCAGTGCTGTGTAAGCAAGTCACGTGCACGAAAATCGCGAATAGTTCCGTTGGTCGTGTGTAAATAATTCTTCGAAAATTCGAAAGACTTCTGAGTACCCAATATTCATTTGAGTGTCCCTAGAAGTTTGAACAGAAATTGTGCGTGAATGTCGATTATTCGCAGAGAAAATTGCGGAAAAGTGCGAAGCGTCGCAACAACCGCCGCCGCGGTGAAGAATAGTGTAGGCGTGGCATATCAGTTTGCACCTTACGTTCCCAGAGTACGCTGTCACATAGCCCCCTGGCAACTTTAAATGCTCACAGTTTGAAAACTACTGCAAATATTATAATGAAAACGCAGTTTAATTTTTTTTGTTTTAATTTAATAAAGTAAAATAATAATTGAAAATTAATCAGAAAGAAGTAATTGTGAAACAGCTATGCTGTAAATTTGTAAAACAAGTAGATGATGTGTAATGATTTTTGAATTAACGCCGGCATTTTAGTACGCCAGTACTGCATTTCACACTAAAAAGATACATCAGTCACATTTTTATGGAAAATGAGTTTTTTTATTATTAAATTCGTGAGTGAAAGCTGCATCTAGCTGTGTTAATAGAAGTGATTAATTATCAATATTTTTTGCAAAGAGCTACTGTTTAATAATGAGAAAAGTCAAAATAGTTGAAAAATAAAACAGAAGAAGATGCGCATAGCGCTTCGCGGGTCCTAAAATTTTTGAAAGGCATCTAATACAACATCAGAATACAAATCAAAAATATCATTAAGTACTTTGTGTCTTTTTTACCTTGCAAGAGTGACCGAGTGTGGAGCGAATTTACAAATCAAAATAATCGCCTGCCCTTACGTATGTTTTTGTGTTGTAAAATAGCTCAAGTACTCATTCGGCTAGATTCGGCTATGCACTAGCGACGATCGTTCGGGAGAGTTTGGATTAGCCACCATACACACAGTATCATTTATGTATGTTTTGCTATTGGATTTCGAGGACGTACTCGATTTCTTCGACAAAGGCATCGTTCGCAAGGGACTTTATGTTTTTTTTTGCCTTTTTTTCGACTTTTTGCGACTAGTAAGATTACGCAAGTCCATTTTCTAATAGAAATTGTTCAATAAATACATTTTTATTGCAAAATATGAAGGAGCACATTATTTCAGCCCAAAAATCATCTAGATTAATTCTAATTTCATTCGATATTAGAGTTACTTGGACAAACAGTTTTTTTCGATTTTCTCAGTTCGAGTGAGATTTAACCTGTGTATCTTTTCAGTTTGGATGGCAGAGTACTTGTCCAAAAATATTTCGGCTTGGGTTTGTCTTCAAGACGTCCCACTTTGTCATGAAGACGAAGTCCATCATCGCCTGATGTACCAGACTTCACAGACATCATATTTTGTCTCACACTTATGGTTTTAGCTCTCAATGTTTTTGACGAACGGAACTTGTCTCAAGACATGAAGGTTTCTGTTATTTCTTGGCTAAAAGTCAATAAAAAAAGGACCAGATAATCTGGACTTATGTAAATTTGAAAATGAGTTTCGTTCAATGTAGTTTTCTATAAGGATTTTCTAAACTGTAAGAGGTACGGCAAAATGGTCAACATTTTCGGAATTGTCGACAAACAAGTGTAGAGTAACAACAAATGGAATACAGTAGATTTATTTAGTATGCATATTACATAATATATTTACAAAATTATTTCAGAAAAAAGGATTAGCTTCTATGACGGTAAGGAAGACCGTTTTCGCCACGGCAGGTAGGCATTGAAAAACTATTTCCTGGTTTAAGAAATAAAATAAAGTCTGGCTCCTTCTCAGAAAATAGACTTTCCAAAACGTCTTCAACAATTTTTAAAAATGCCTTGATTGGCTGTCATCACGACGAAACCCAAGAAGAAATATTTTTCACGGGTAGTTTCTCAATAGTTTGTTAGTACGGACTGCCAGTACTGAGGCAGTACTGCTCAGATAGTACTAGCCTAGGACTGGCATAGTATAGCCAGCCATTACGGACACTCCGGTAAGCGACACTGGGCCAGTACTGGGCCAATCGTGAATTTCCACCTGGGATAGTTGCCTTAACAGGTAAACAGCTTGATGAAGTGTATTTTAGGACTTTTTTATTGAATAACGTCTAAAAATCAGAAAATGTGAAGAGTGCTGTTATAAGTAAATTTGAAAATAGTAATCTTTTGCAACGTTTAAATTCTTTTAAGATTATTTTTATACAAATTCAGAATCTCGGTAGCTCTGGACAATCTACTCATTGAAATTAAGTTTTTATTTTTACCGTTAATTTTCTTATCAATATACATACGTCTGATTACTGTTAGTCAGTCATCTTCTGAATTTTAATATTAATAATTGATCATTATGCTCAAGTCATAAAATGTGACTCAGCCTACAAAATCTTCTTATAAATGAACACTTCTACATTCATAACTTTCTTATTTCTTTGAGATCGGAAGTGAAATCTATTCTCTTATGAAAATTTTTTGTGTGATTAAAAAAGAACACCCAAAAAGTTCACAATTTAAAAATAGACTTTTTGTCTACCCGTCTTTCCGGCTCATTAGAGACAGGTGCACAATAAATGTACACAACCAAAAGGAAAAAGAGGAAGAAAAAAGTAAGAGTCAACCAAAACTATCCTCACAGTCTTTCTTTTCTCCGTCCTTTTTATACTACAGGGGACTCAACATGTTTCGAAGCCAACTTCGACTTCCTCATCAGGGATAATTTAAGGAAAAACAAACAGGTACAGAGAAAATTATTTATTTCAAGAATCATTATCAGCTGAGATAAAAAATGCAAAATTGGATAATCGATAGACAATTTTTGGTCTTGATTCATTGATTGTAATTTTAATCCACTCATAGAACACCAACACTTTTTTTCGAAAAATCACTTTACATTTAGGTGAAATTATCAAAAAATTCTGCTTAATGCAGACACACAAATGACTCTGATTTATTTTTTATTTCTTGTATTTTATAAGAAGGAGAACGAAATCCAACATTGAGTTTTTCACTCTTTGGAATCGCGTCGGGTACTAACTATACAGAGAAGAAGCAGACGCCAGCGTTTTTTTCAAAAGATATTTGAGAGTAATAAACATAGAAATTTATGAGTTTGACCCCTCGTTTGGGCAAGAGAGAATGAATCGTCTAGACCAAATACTTATAAAAACACTGTTGAGAAATTATCAAAAGACTTAATTGAATGCATTCTGAAAATTTCTTTCCCTCAAATTCAAGATTTATAAATTAGTCCAATATGTAATATTAAGAAATTTCAAAAGGGAATTTAATTATTAAAGTTCTAATTCAGTGTACATTTTTATGGCAAAATTAACAAGTATCAAGAAGATATTTTAATTCTATTAACATGAATATTTGATATACTGGAATATGGAGTATATTGATGAATTTTTCGTGGAATTTATTCAGATCGTTGTAGCCTTTTTTTTAAAAACAAGATTTTCAGAAAAACTTAGTTCTGAAAAATTATTTGGTTTTTATAAGCACCAAAAAGACATTATAATTATATTTACAGAATGTTCAATAATATCAAATAGAGTAAATATAAGATAATAAAAATAGATACACGAACCACATAAGAATCCGAAAAATTGAAGATTATAAAAATTTAGAACATAAATGTTGAAATATTGTACACAATGATACATAAGATATGCACATATAATCAATATGGCAACTTCCTTAGGAAACCTTTTTTTTGGAGGTAACGAGGGTTTTAAAAGAGGGACATTAAGCAAGGATAGGATCCAATCTGCAGGGTTGCCTATGAATAATTAAGATTTCTTTTAATTGAGATTTCAAGAATTACCTCAATTTACTAAAAGATGTCCATTTTACTTAAGTATTTTCAATAAAATTCTGATTACATTAGCAATTCTTAAAAATGTATTTTTGGTTTGGATTATCACCTTTTTCTTTATGAAAAAAGGAATAATCTGAATAGATTGGTTCTAAATCAACCCATTTACTTCGATCTTGGCACTATGATCTATTGTTCCTTTCATTTTCCATGTGTTATGTATATATAAATATTGCAAAAAATTTTCAGGTTTTTTGAAAAAAGAAAAAAAAAATTCACAAAATATGTTTGCCAAAAGATTTTACATAGAACTTGTATTGTTTTCACTGATCAAATTGTTAACCCGGTACTTATCAAAAATAAGGTTGCCATTGGGTTTTTTACATATAATCAGGGAAACTATACCCTCGTTACCTCCAATAAAAGGTTTTCTGAGGAAGATGCTATATTGATAATATGTGCATTCCTTATGTACCATTGTGTACAATATTTTAACATTTATGTTCTAAATTTTATAACCTTTATTTTTTCAGATGCTTATGTGTTCTGTGTACCTATTTTAGATTATCTTATTTACAATTTGCATTGTTTTTAATAATCACAATGTTAACCCGGTACTTATCAAAAAATTAGGTTGCCAATGGGTTTTTACATACATTCAAGGAAACTATGCCCTCGTTACCTCCAATAAAAGGTTTTCTGAAGAAGATGCTATATTGATAATATGTGCATTCCTTATGTACCATTGTGTACAATATTTTAACATTTATGTTCTAAATTT
>JAUMHM010106000.1:5479-22353 GCA_032362435.1 Melikaiella ostensackeni
ACCGTTATTATGAATAGTAGAACATCTCAATCTTTTGTTTCATTATTGGTCTAAGGATACTTTTTTCTAATATTCTGACTCCTAATTTTTAATTTTAGAAAACTACAAAAAAGACACATATTTTTGAGAAAGTGTGATAACCACCGTAAAGCATGTCAAATTTTCCTTTTAGCTCTGATGGTTACAAACTTTATTTGTTTCGCTTATGACGCAATAACATTTCATATAAGAAAAGGTCTGTACACCAAAGTGTACTAAATTCTACCCTTCATATCTCAGTAACCATGCAGTATGGTGATTTATGGCTTTGTACCCAAAATAGGGCCCTACATTAAACAAATGTGTTCATTTGGTCAGCCATATGAAAAGAAATGCCCCATCTGTACTGGTTTAAATAATATCACACTTTAAAGAAATTTTCTGACAAATTTTTGATATGAATCAACGTCATTAGCTTCAGAGGTTAAAGAATAATAACTTCGTCAACATTTTTCTTCTATCAAACCGGGAAAATACGTGTCGTTTAATTTCCTTCGAAAAAGAACGCTTAGTTTGTCAGAAATGACTCAGTGGGATCATTTCGTATTTCACGTATTTGATGACTAATACATTTTTAATAAGCATTGATTCACAATTTTACATGTTTATTGAGCTTATTAAACTTCTTTTGTCAACTATTTGTCACGTAGTTTGAAAAAAAAAAAAAAATTTTTAACGACAATAGGCATACTGTGATGACTACCTAGAAGACTAGAAATTCAGCTTATTGTTATAAAATAGGTTAATTTTCTACTGTACAATTTTTTATTTCAGACTACACACTTTAAAATCCGGACTAACATACAGTGTGTCGGACTACACAGTATTTTAGACCCTGAATTCTATTCAAGTTAGAATTTTCTGAAAATAAGAAAACTAACCTCTCACTCTTTCTTTTCTCCGTCTTTTCCATACTATTGGGGACTAACATATTTCGAAGTAAATTAAGATTTCCGCATCAGGGGTAATTTATAGGAAAACAACAGGTACAAAAATTGAAAACATTGTTAGATTAGAAAACCATTATCATCTGAAAATAAAACAGAGATAATGATTGACTGTCAATGTATCCAATTAATGACACCATCCCAAATTTTATTGTATCTCGCAAGATCTCTTTTTAGATTGATAGCTTTGTTACCTTCTCTCTTCATAAATAGCATTCCAATAAACTCTCTCTTTTTTGATTTCTCTTATGATACAAAATTTTAGCATCATCTCAATTAAAGTCATGCCCATGTGTGAGTCTGTGTATTGTAAGGACTGAATAATATCTCGCACCTCCATGAAAACTATTTGTATGTTCCTCTTTTCTTGTTCTAAGCCGCCTCCTTGTTTGCCCTATATAAACAGCATCACATAGTCTACATTTAAACTTCTAAATGACACACTGTTTATGAAGTTTCTCATATTTATCTTCACCCAATTTCACAAACAAATTACATTTGAAAGGATCTCTATACATCGTACGTAAGCTCAATTTTACTTACATTGTATTCAAGATACTTGAGATTTTTCCAAAATAAGGTAAGACAACTGTATTGGATTTATTGTAATCCTGTATATTGTTTCTCTTCTGATTATTGCTTTTACTCTTAATTTGAACGATTCTGTTATGCATATGTTTGCCAATGAAGGCCATCGGATAATGGTTAAGAAGAACAATCTGTTTGCATAATTCGACATACTTTTCATGGAATTTTGGATGAGATAATTTAAGAGCTCCATGAACCAAATTCTTTACAACTCCTATTTTCTTTTGAATGGAATGATTGGGATTAAGATTTAGCGTCCTCTCCAATGAAATTATTTTTAGTGATAATATAATTTTAATCAGCTTTTATTACAATGAAATCAAGAAAATTCAATCTACCTTCTGTTTTAATTTCAACAGTGGACTGTAATCTTGGATGTATACTATTAAAAACATTAAGTAGGTTATCCACATTTTGTGCATGTAAAGAAAGAACAGAATCATAAACATATCTTGCACAAAAGTTCAACTCAGAATTAAATCGATCAGAAACTTCATATTTCAAATCTTCCATCACAAATTCAGCAAGAATTGGGGACAAGACTGAGCCTATGGGAGTTCCAAATTTTTGTTAATAAAAAGTATTATTGAATGTAAAATTAACAGAATTGAAAACATATTCAATAGCATCAAGCAATTGTTTTTTCGAATTTTTAGTATGAAGCTTGATCATATCCCATCTTTTTTCATTACCAAGTTTAACTCTTCTATATGGAGTGTTAGAAAACATGGCTATTATGTCAAATGAAACAAAAATGTGATTTATTGTTAGTTTAGCATCATTAATTGATTTTATGAAGGCGGCACTATTTTCTATTGATCTTTCCGAAAGGACTACTGATTCTTTGATGATTTTGCTAAGTAGTTCTAATTTTCTCGTGAGTGAACCTATTGTCGAAATAACTGGTCGTAAAAAAAATCTGCTTTATGAGCTTCAACAAGGCCATAGGCCGAAGATAGATTAGTATGAATTGTGTCAATATCGCACTTCTCAATATTGTTTTCCGAGCATTTTTGAATCCTCAGTTTTTCTAGAATTTTAAATGTACCTTTTTGAAGCATTCTTGTAGGATCATTTGGAATAACTGTAAAACTATGTTTATCATTCAAAATACGAGTATGCATCATTTTTTAATTATGAACATGTTTTAATATCGCAACCGTTACACCCCCTTTATCAGCCTTAGTAATTAGTAACTCAGGATGCACTTCAAAATAAATTGTGTTCCAAAAGATTCTTCGTTTAATTCTTCTTATAATAAACTTTCTGGAATACCATTATTCAAAAAATCATTTGAATACCCCATAAAATTTGCTCTAAATTCTTCAAATTTATTTTCTGGTAATTTTGAAATATGACCTTCAATGTCTTTAATGATTTAAAGGAAGTGAATATACTTTATCCCCATATTTGTTACTAAAATCCTCACCCATTCTTCAAATGTCGATTACCTTTTGTGGAATCTCTACTTGTGGAATATTTGAAATCCATGGGTCAGATTGATCTTAAAATAGTGTCAAGTGAATATTCAGAGTCAAGTTTTGTATACAATCTTGGATATCAAAAATGTTTCGAAATTCTCGTCCATGTTTTTTTATTATTTTGAAAGGCATTTTTATTCAATTCAGTTTCTCTTGTGATGCGTTCTTTGATGAAGTAAAGCTGTATCTGTTTATTCAACTTATCTAGAGTCTTCTTAATGTGCTTATTTAGATTGTGTATTTGTGCATGACAATCTTTCATAAACAAAATCAAAATAGATATCCTTCATTTATCAGTGGTTTTATTAAAGGTTTCTTTGTTCTTTTTTCTTGAAATCAAAGCAAACTTTCTTGGTCATGTCAAATATGTTTTTCGAAAAATATTTAAGGTATTATGGGCACGAAAAAATAGGTCTCTGGAAAAAAATCGGATTATACTTAAAAATTTTTCAATATCATTACTGATGATCTTGTTCAAGCGAAAAGAGATAATTTTTAATTTAAAAAAATTTAAAGCATGAAAAGCTGTTCCTTTTAAAAATTTTGTGTTCGACTAATCTTTTTCTCTCATCCCTGCTTACCAATCCTTTGAAAATGATGCGGTTTTTTAAAGAATGATAACTTTTTTTCTGGAAGAAAATTCTATATCTTGAACTCATTTAATTTAAAAATATAATTAATTACTCAAATACCGTAATACGGCGGGCTAAGCGCGATGTTTTTTTTTAGTTTCTTTTTAATACATTACTAACAGGAATTAAAATTAGATAATAATGCTTCAAATGAATAATGTATCTAATCTATCTCTTCCTCTTGGGCAATGGGCATTGTTATTCAGGGTACGGAGGATAAAGAGTATCATACAAATTTACGGTTGAAATAGGATGGGACTTCCCACCAAGTTATTAGGCCTGGTTTATTCCGTTCTTAGCTGCAGGTCCATATGCAAGGGAAATGAGAATTTGTATTTTAGACAAATTCAAACGATTGAACAAATCTAAAAATGGTGATTTCAGAGGTTTCTATTCATGAAGAAGCCCCTAAAATAGAATAACAATGTTGTCATGTGGGTGTTGTGAAGCTTCGCGTAAAACTGGCACTGCTACGCGTATTTTGCAATAATAAAATGTTACAATTTTTTGCATGGCAAAAATTAACGATTCAATGTCTCGTGAACTATTAGCCGCAAAGAGTTTGAATAGGGATTGTTATAAAGAATTTGATATGCCTTACAAATCGTGTGCTATGCACTTTTTACCTATTTCTTAACCGGAAGCAAAAGGTATTTTTTGTCTGATTTGACTAGGTTATACGTTTATAACAATAAACAACATTTTGCAATTTTGTGCATGGTACAAATCGACATTTGATGTGATTCACAGTTTATGTTCTTTGGTGTGGTAGTGTCAGTTTCACGTGAAGCTGGATTTACTACACATTTCCAACAATAATAAAAATGTTGCGGTTTTGTGCTTGGTACCAATCGACAGAAAAAAATTAGCACAAAATTCTTACGTTGAAAAAAAATTGATGTATTTAATAGTTGTTGTTTTTTGGTGTGGTAGTGCCAGCTTTACGTGAAGCTGATATTACTAGACGTTTTTGAAAAAAATTACAGGGCACAAAACTTTTTTTTCACAGCATGAATCAGCACAAAATTATTGCATGTTGCCCATGTTAATAGGAGAATATGGCAATTTCAGCTTGACGCACCTCTACATTCTACCTTTCTATGAAAGGCAGTAAATGCTTCCAATGTCAAACAGGGCAGATGCTCTTCTACTTGAATTCAGATCAATACCACATACGACCGGACATGCAAGCTTTATGTGGGAAATCCCAATTTAGAACTTTCATTAAATTAATTTTAATTAAAATTTAATAAACGTTAATACTTCAAAGTTAACTAAATTACATCACAGAAAAAACAAGTGATAAAGCTTACATAGATTTCATGTGAAAGATTCACTGCAACTAAAATAACCTTGCCGTTCAAACTTCACACGAAGCCGAGATAATTTTGTGATTTTAAACTCGCCTGGGTAATCTTCCTTCTGCTTTCGCCTCAATTTTCATTTGAAAAATAGCGAAAGTTGCGACGCCAGCGCTATCTACCGTCACGTGAGTTCATTAATCTATAGCAAAATAGCGATTCCCAGCTGTCAGCTACTTTTTGCTAAGTGATGTAAAATAAGTTTTACTGTATCTACAATTGTCCAATCTACTTCAGAGGAAATTTATAAACAAGAACAATGTTTTATTTGTGTTTTTTGTCACCGATTCTACGTTCTACCCCAATTTGCTCACTCCAGCTTGACGTAGTTGACTTCAGAATTTTTCTCCTATCCGCAGTGAAACATTCGCCGAAATTCTTTTAATTTCAAACCGTTTAAAAATTTATATCCAACACATTTTGACTTTTGTTTTTTCTATGATCACAGTAAATCCTGAGATATTAAAACTGGTGTAGTTTAATTCAGTCTTCTATTTAATATCAAAATGATACAATCGAGTGATTCAAAAAATCTACTAGCCCAACTTCACGATCCTAGCAACCGATAGTCGCGTTGTTTTTTTTTTCTTTGAAAACAGACGAAAGAAAGAAACATGTGAAAACATAAGAGGATGCTATAAGGTGCTACAAGGTGAAACTTTTTCGAAAAGGACTCGATAAATTTTTTAGTTCTTGGTTTAAGTATGTCCATGGGATTATAGACTAACATCATCAGTCGAAAGATTCCATGTGCAAGGACCTTATAATTACGAGTAAAGTTGTTTCAGCCCCATCTTGAAACATTACCCGAGTGGAAAAATTTCAGGGCAGTCTTGTGTCAGGTCTTGCCCAGGTCTGGCTTTATGAAGACCGTGTAGTCTGGGAGGTCTGATCAGGCCCAAGTTTGGCGTGGGTCTGGTCCAGGCATGGCTTTATCCAGACCAACTAGTCTGAAAGTTCTGATCTGACCCAAGTCTAGTGCTGATCAACCTTCCAATAGGAAAATAATTTCTAAGTTCGATCAGCACACTTCTTTATATACACTGGAACCTCCATTTAACTCGATTTGCGGGTATAGCCTACTTTGACCGTGAGACTCTTCCAAGAATTCCTACGATGTAAACAACTGCTGAACTCCGCGTCTAAAATGATAGAAAATAAGAAACTCACACTATCAAAACAAGACTTATTCATTATCACCTTGACATGCTAGTCTGGCCCAGTTTTGGTGCTGACCAGCTTTCCAAGAACAAACAAATTTTCAAGTTCGATCACCAAATTTTTTTTACATATTTTGAAAAACTGACAGGGTGTCCAAAATGATAGAAAATATGAAATTCAAACTATTAAAACAATTTTTTTTCTTATCACCTTGCCAGTCTAGTGTGGCCCAGGTTTGACACTGATCAGCTTTCCAATACATACAAATTTTGAAGTGACTATCCAGAAAAGTTTTTGCACAAATTTTATAAAATTGACATGTTGTCTAAAAAAACGAAACAAAAGAAATTATCATAATCAAAACAAGTGTTTTCTTCTTCTATCGACTTGGCAGTCTAGTCTGGCCCAGGCCTGGTGCTGGTCAGCCTTCGATGACATCAGCGAATGAGTGACTTTTAATTTTAATAAGGTCAACTTATAACTTCCGATAGCTTAGTGGGTGGAGCACGCGGCTTATAATTTAGGCGGTTAGGTTTCGATTCTCGGTGCTTTCGAATTTTCTACAAGTGCATTTTTCTAGATTTATATTTTGTTGTCAGTCAGGACACTTAAAGATTCATCTAAACGTGCAATAATTAGAATCATTTAATTCAGATTTTTTATCAATCAACTCTTGCCGCGCAGTTTCGTCTATATGATGTGGAACACCAGGATTCTGGAAGAAAATGCAGTTTTATTCAGTCTTTTGTTGATAATTTATTTATTAGTTGCTATTTACATAATCATTACTGTTTACTTGTTATGTACGATGTACTATATGTACTATTTATTTATTTACTTGTGACTAGAAGTTCTAACTAGCGGCTGACCAAACGGTCTGGCCTGGGGCTAGCCAAAAAAAAGTCACACTTTTGGCCAGGACCAGGCCAGACTGTATGGTCCGCGTCAAGACTGAAATCCAGACGGTCTGGTCTGGGCCTGATTAGAGCCAGAAGATTTTTGTACATGGGTTGTGGAACTTATACACCAAATAAAAAAGTTGATTCAAGTCGATCATAATTATATGATAATGATAACGATGTTGATAGTGTAATACGTTGATGATCTATGATTGATATCTGAAGATGGTGTTATGTGTTTATAATGGAAGGATATAAAGATGGTAATCTATAATTGATAATGATATTGGCTGAAGATGATGTTATGTAGATGGTGTTACAAGTTAAGGATGATATGATGACGAGATGTAAGTGATGAGGATACTATGTGAAGATGGTGCCATTTGTTGATGATAATGCTGCAGACTTCTTATTGGTGATAACTCTATCTGAAGATGTGTAGATATTGTTATAAGTTGATGATCTATGATTGATGGTGATATTATCTGAAGATGATATCATGGGTTGGTAATGATGATGATCTGTGAATGACGACTATATTCTCTGAAGATGATGTTACGCGTTGATAATAATGATGTGATGAGAAATGATATTCTATGATTAATGATCATAACAATGAAAAAGCACTGTGAAAATTTAATACTTTGAAAATGGAAATAAGAATAGATCGAAATTATTGAAATATGAATGTATAAATTTGACATTTGATGCATGTATAAAATGTCAGTATTCACTTGTCAATTATAATTTTATTACCAAATCTGGAGATTTTGATCAATCGAGTATGAGTCTGCTGCAAATTACTTTGATCCAACTTCAAGACGAAAGTAAATCCTTAGGATTTTCTGTGATAAGATTTATGCAATGAAAAAGTTGAGATAATTACTTCCAAAAGGAAAGTTAGATTTTACTATAAAATTACAGCTAATCAATATTTAAAGCTTAGCATTTTTTCAGGAAGACCAACTAGAAAACAAATACGCTAAAATTAATTAAATTAAAAAATTCGCAAAAAGCTGAGACGTACGAGTTGAAAGTCAACAGGAGATTTCGATGAGCGGAGTGTTCCATGATATCGGAACATTTTTTAGGAAAAGGAAACATCATTTTTTAAATTCTTGGAATCACCCTATTGTAAGTGCAGGGTTTTATGTACTTGAAGTTCTGAACGTTCAAATGAAAGAAATTTTTTACTAATGGCTTAGTAAACTATAAACAGTGTAAAATGTTTGTTCATTTATATTGGGAATAATAGATTATTAAGAGAAACATATAAACATTGTTTTAAATTGCAGTTGAAACAATATTTTTGGATGAAATAGAATTGGGAAAAAATATTTCGTTCGTTTGAACGTTCAGAACTTCAGGTACATAGGGTTTTGAAATAAGGTAGTGGAAGTTCAAAGTTGAAATTGCCTGATTTTTAATCTTTCCAATTCGAAAGTGTTTCATTTTGAACCTTTAAGTTTAGAGTAATTCAATATCTCAGTGTCAGATAAATCATCGTGAGAACAAACAAACAAGCACGATCCATAAGGAAAATTATATTCAAGAATCTCAAATTAAATGAAACTTCCATAATTTTCTTAAGAAATATTTGAATTTCAGATAAATATTCAAATTTAAGATCCATTTGCATCCATGTACACACTGAAAAAAAATCTATTGATCGCAACAAAACCGTTTTGTTGAGCTGCTTTTGTTGTCACAGCAAAATTTTTGTTGTTAACACAAAATTATTTTGTTAGTCGAACACAATATTTTGTTAAGTCTTGTTATGATGTCCTAAACAAAGTTTTGTTGAATCAACAAAACTATTTTGTTAGGCCAATGAGATACGCGACTACACAGGCGCACTCTTGCGGGAAACGCAAGAACGTTTGTTTCCAATATGGCGGATATTGTATGCTGTGAATGGAAATTTTAATCGCAGTGAAATTGTGCTTTGTCTCAAGTTATTGAAACATAATAATGATGAAAGTGTACATCAATGACTGTGATAAGTTTAAGGAATAGGTAGCTGACAATATCATGTGAAAATTTTTTGATGAGTGTTTTTTACCTCGGCTGATACTGATCAGTGATCAACACCTTCAAGTGAAAATATTAACCTATGTGGTTTTAGTTTGGTACTTTATATTCACAATATGGTATGATTGAATATTTAAACCCATTTTAACATCCAAACTCCTTTCCAAATCACGTAAATAAAAAAGCAACACAGCTCTATTAGCACAAACAAGAGTGAAAAAAATGATATTCATTAAAGCAGACAAAAACTCAATATCTGGAAGTTGAACTATGATAAATTCCTAACGAAAGGAAATCTCTTAGAATTTTCTGGGAAAAAGTCAGGCAGTCTACGAGATGCCTACAAAATATGATATATTTTTAATTTTTCAAAGAAAATTTTAGATATTTGTAGTTGTAAAAATCCGTAGATTTTGATTCTTTAAATTTTAAATCTCTAATTGGAGCATTGAAAAATTTTAGTTTCGAAGTTTTTATATCTGGCCACTGCATTGCAACTTTACCACAAAAAGATCCTTTCTACCTGGATGCCGAGTGGGGCCTCCTCTTTCAAGGCAGCCTCTGCAATTCCTTGCTAATAATGAAAATTTCGATTATATTTACAGAAACCAGTTTATGAGCTTTCAGAAAATTAATGAGGGCTACTTAAATCTTCAAGAAGTGCTACCTGTGTACTTTTAGAGAAATATTTATCAATTTATCAATGTTTCTCAATGAAAAATAATTAAGTCAAGCCTACAAAACGATTTAGTGAGGCTAACCAATGAATTTTTTTGGGTCAACAAAACATTTTATTGCGCTAACAAAAGAATTTGGTTCAGCCAACAAGCCAGGTTTGACAGGTCAACAATACAGTTTCTTGGACCAGCAAAAAGACTTAACAACAAAATTGGGTTAGGCCAACAAAACAGTTTTGTTGCACGACGAGCAACAACATTTTTGTTGGTCAAACAAAACAGTTTTCTCTTTGAACTTTGAACTTATTTTAAAAATCATAATATGTAGTTGGAATGGAGAAGATTTTAAAACCTTAAAAAAATAAGACATTTGCTATCTTTTAAGAAATATATTTTTTCTAATGGAGGGTGTCGACACCTTTTGAGGGTTGCAGACAGTATCACGCCGTCTCTCTGATAGCTGGTGTCGGCATTGAAGCTCTCTTCTTCTGAACGTGGTTTGAAGCCACGTATTTCCATCAGAGTTCGAAAGAAGTAATATTATTATCGACCAATAAATTCCTTAAGAATTCATTCAATCGATACCCATCAAAATCTTATTGTTCCTGATACTCAAATGTTTTACTTTTCATTCAAAATAAATCCTTTTTACTCGAAGTAAGGACGACCCTATGTCCCTATTGATTAATTCCAATTTTTAAAATTCCTTCCTTATCAATGGGAGATTATGGTACTTTGCAGTACGTATATTTTATAAAAAATAAACTTTAATTAATGAATTTGTCGCACTTATTTATAAATTCACTTATAACAATATTTTCTTAATATCTCTTCTTAACTTAAGGAATCTTTAATGCCTTCAATTTGTGATAATGCATATGTGAGTAATAAATAATTACTCCCACAGTAATTTAATTTTTATAATTATCTCCTGAGTAGACAACAGATTCGCCTGCAATAATATCATAATATGTGACATTAGGAATAGTGACAAGTTTTTCTTTCGCTGGCTGAACATCCTCCAATATAAGTTTCACATGGTCCAAAACTTTTCCTAGGCGATTTTTTTCCAAGTCGAATATTTCACATTCGTTCGTTGTTTCGCTGAGAAAGGAATCTTTGGAGAAAACTATTCGACTAGAGGAAGATTTCTGCAAAGAAAGAAAGAATTTTTAATATTTTACTAGCTAACAAAATCTGCCTTTAGAGTGGCCGCTGGGCCAGGAAACCGAGAAATGACCGGGAACTTTTTAGGACCAGGAAAAACTGGAACATGACTTGAAATGTGACAAATTTCATATCGTTTGATATAATGTAATGTAAAATAAGTTTGATTTCAACTTTTTTTAAATGTTAAGTGTTCAATTGCTAACTTTTTCAATTATAAAATCATTCAGTTCACAATGCGTAATTCTAAAATATTTTATTTAAAACATTTTCCATTTCAGTTGTTCATTTTTAAGTGTCCATTCTCAATTCGAAGAATTTTGAAATGCAGTTTCGAACACTTAAATAATTTTTAAAAAAAGTGTTTAAATTTGAAAATCGTTGACAAAAAACGTTTCAAATTGATCGAATGTAAATATGAATTAATTAATGATTTCGAAAAATGAACTGTAGTTCGAATTTTAATAATTAAACAATAATTGATTTTACAAGACGATTCTGAATCTGTTCAAAATTAAACATTCATAGATTTTAACGTTGGAAATTGGGCTGTTTCAATTCGAAAGCCATAGTAGATAAACAAAAGTAAACGTCCGATTGAAACTTTATAAACCATTTTCAATTCACAAATTAATATATTCATAATTAAACGGTTTTATTCAATTTTAAATCCTATTTAAAGGTTGTTTTGGTATAAATTATTGCATTTTTGAACCATTCAATTAAAAAAAGTTTAATTATAAAAAGATAAATTAAGTAATATTTATTAACTTCAAACGACCTAAAACAAGAATAATTCGACTTCAAAAGATGTATGTATAAAAAAACTTTTGAATTTCACAATTCCAACTTATAAAAAAGGGAAGAAATTTTGTTATTTAACTCTTTGTTGAATTGCCAGATAAGCAATGTATATTTTTAAGACTTTCATCGAGTTGAAAGGGAGAAATTTTTTCTTCTAAATTTTTTTTTTAATTGGAAGAGGAATATTTGTTTATTTTTGAGATTTTTGTAGATTTGGAAGAGGGAAAATTGTCCTCATTACTTTTTTTTCTGAATTGAAAAAGGGAAGTTTTTTCTTTTCAACATTTTTTTGAGCTGGGAAAAGGGAAATTTTATCTCCAATTTTTTTCCGAATTGAAAGAGGGAAATTTTTTTATTTTTAAGATTTTCATAGGGTTCGAAGGGACGAAATTTTGACTATTTATTCTTTTTTAATTGAAAGTGTCGATTTTTTCTTTTGTCATTTTTATTGAGCCTGTAGGCGGATTTTTTTATCCTCCATCTTTTTTCTGAATTGAAAAATGATAATTTTTTATCTTTGAAATTTTCATTCATTGGAAGAAAGGAAATTTTGGCTATTGATTGTTGTTCTGAATTGGAAGAAGCTATTTTTTTCTTTTAAACATTTTTATTGAGCGGATGGGGGGAAAATTTGGTATTTTGAACATTCAGATGGGAGGGCGGAACTCTTTATTTTCAATTTTATACTGTCATTTGTACAGATTGATAGATTCATAATTAAACGGTTTTATTTAATTTCAAATCCTATTTAAATGTTGTTTTAGTCTAAAATATTGCATTTTTTAGTCATTCAATTTGAAAATTTCAAATAAAAAAGAGAACAATTTTATAATATTGAGCAGTATTTGACTGTCTATTTAAAACGAGCAATTATAAATCAAATATTAAAAACTGAATTGTTTGAAATAGAAAGCCTTACCTCGTTTAAATTTCAGAGTTCTAAATTTTAAGTTTGAACGTAACAATTATAATTGTTCATTTTTTAAAATGTTTTATTTGTACCTGAAAGTTTTAAATTTCAATGTATAAATAACAATTGAACAATTATTAATTTCAAACGACTTAAAATAAAAATAAGTCGACTCTAAAAGATGTATGTATGAAAAAACATTCGAATTTCACAATTCTAATTTAAAAAAAAAAGGAGACAAATTTTGTTTTTTAATTGTTGTTGAATTGTCAGAGAGACATTTTATATTTTTAAGACTTTTATCGAAATGGAAGGGAGGAAATTTTGTTTTTTCAATTCTTTCTCAATTGATGGAGAGACTTTTGTTTGTTTTTAAGAATTTAATAGAGTTGGAAGGGGGGAAGTTGTTGATATTTCTTTTTTTTTCTAAATTGAAAGAGGGAAGTTTTTTCTCTTTAACATTTTTATTGAGTTATAAGTGAGAAAAGTTTGGCTATTAAATGTTGTTCTGAATTGGAAGAAGCCATTTTTTCCTTTTTAACACTTTTATCGAATGGACGGAGGGGGGGGGGACTTTGGTATTTTCGACATTCAGATGAATGGGCGGAACTTTTTATTTTCAAATTTATACTACATTAGAAGAGGGATGTTTTTTTTCAACATTTTCATTAACATGAGTTGAAAGGGAGGATTAGTTCCAATTTACAGCATTGAAAATGATAGCCTGGATTCATATTTTGTAACCAGAAATCTCTGAGCTGCTCAATTTACAAAAGTTTAAAATTACAAATTTTTCAGTTTAATGACATTTAATTCGAAATTATAAAATTGGAATGCATTAAAAGTTTCCATTTTATACGTGTAAATTATCATGCGTTTGAATTAAAAACTGCTGTATCAAAAAGTTCTTAAGGCTTCAATTTTAAGAATTCAAAAATCAAAAGAGTTTCACTTTGAGCATTTATATTTGTGATTCAGTTTTGATTACTTTAAAGGAAAAAATTCCAGTTTCAAAAGTTTCAATTTTTTAATTTCAATGACGATGAAAAATTTTTGTGAACCAGGGAAAAACCAAGAAATGATCGGCAATTTTTTTCCTCGATTGAAACGGCCACCCTGGTCTCAAACCCCAGGGTGAAAAGTGTCTCTAGTAGAACATTTTTTATTCTGTCCTCTACTTTATTTCAGAAAAAATCTCAAATAACGATTGGAAATTTGAAAATATGACTCCACTCACAAGGTTATTGTGAACGTCTCTGAGGACAATTTCTTTGTTATATCGTGTACCAAAGAAGTACTCTTTGCGTCGAGGACAGTTCTGAATATTCCTCCTTTTTTCAATCTCAATTTTTTCATCCGGAGAAAAATCAAATTGCTTCGAGGCCAAAGTTGAAACAATTTTGTATTTTAATTCCTTTTGATTTGGCTTACTGTCAATTCGTTTTCGACTTATCTTGAATTCAGTCTCACATTCACCAACAGTAAAATTTTCCAACTTTTTGAACTGTTCATCATTGCGTCGATTTTCGAGATCAGCGCCAACGCTTAGTTGATTCGTTACGAGCCTGATCATATCAATTATCCAAACTTGTGCAGGACGATCAGTTTCTTCCAAAATGTAAGTCTCGACACCTTCCTTGTTAAACTTGACCTGGAAATTATCACGTCCTAATCCATAAGGGGAATAGGATTCATTTTGATAAATCTCAATTCCTGAAGTGTTGAAACCTTTAGGATGAATTCTAATAATTTTTGTATCTTCGGTTTTACAAATTAGGTTCTGAGCATCTTGAGGACGACATTTTGATTTGCCGGACATTCTTGTTCCTAGGAATGATCCATTGTCAATGTCCATGGCTGCAATCATGTTTATCTCCATTCCAAATGTATAATCTGGCCCATATTTCCAAATTTTCTCGTTTGTTGGAATCCATGTCGCTTAAATCAACATAAATTTAAATAAGTTCATAATTGGACTAAAGGGGAAAGGAAGAAATGCGGTAGCGACTGCACAGACGTCATACCCAATCCTATCGGATCGGCGGAGTCGCCGCAATATTTTTAATGATTCTTAGGCAGAATGATCTCCTGATTCCAAATCTGTGTGGTACGTCTTTGGCAGATCGTGCGCTTTAGAGATATTCGCAATTAATCAATTTTTTAATTACCCCCGATTAACACTTTTCCATTAACCGTATTTCAATTTTCTTTTTTGCATTTCATTACATCAAACCAGGATGAATGAAAACTGTCAAAACATATTTGCCCTCCGACGACATATTTTTTATAATAAACACTTTTTCTCTAAAGTTAATAATTTTCTAGCAAAATGTATTTTTATTGGAGGCAATTCTGCAGCGTGATAATAAATAGTTATAAATGTTTCAAATTTATCATGCTGATTGTCTAAAGAACCACTAGAACAATGGTTTAAATAAAAAATTGTTTGTACAAAAAAAGTAACCTATAAAAGCCTCCAAAGTCCAATTATCTATCTACAGTCCTGTAAGCAGTGGGAGGTTGGGAGGAAGCTAAAACAATTTTGGAGATTATTTGGAATTCAGCCATGAAATTCAATATTCCTCATTTTTATTCGTTCAACAATAATCAACTTTTCTTTTTTTGAAAGAGCTTAACAATAGGACTTATAAGTGATATCATAAACTTGGAAGCTTGCTAGAGACCGGACAAGTCAGAAACCAGTGGCGTAGAATCGTAGTAGATACCGAGCAAGGATTAGGGGCCCACTCAGCCACAATATTGTGCACTGATTTACAAAAAAAAATTATGAAATAATATCGAAGAAGAAACAATGCAAGTTTCATTTATTGAATAATTTTCAAGATGCTTGCAAATGAACCTTCTGATTTTTTTCAAGAAAATAAATACCATTAAAACAATACACGTCGCGAATAATAAAAATGTTTGAAGAATAAACAGTTTATAATTAATTAATAGTATCTACCATTAATAATTAACAGTAGCGTTTCTTCAAACTGGAGTAGTCTCAGTAGTGCATCTTAACGAGAAGTACGATTCGCTTAATTTTTTCAATAAGAATAAACACGCAGGGTCATTTAGAAATAGCAAATTTTATGACATTCAATAGCTTACATTTTAAGGCAAGCAGAGACTTTTTACATACAAAATTTTCTTTTTCTTTCATAATTGCTAATATACCGCGATATATATGGAGGGTCGTTGTGCAAAAAGGCATAAGTGAGAAACGCAAATTTGAATGGAGACACAAAAAATTCTCTAACTTTGACGCATTCAATTTTGAATCATAAAGTAAAAAAACGTATGGGGGTATATGTCAGCCTCACGATAGGTACACGATAAAAATTCAAAAATTATATTTAAAAAAAAATTCTTCCATCCTCAAAGAAGGTTTAGTTTCCATAAAGCTCATGGAATGTCTTTCTCCTATTAGCGGGCTAAACCATTCTTGAGTCGGAAGGATTTTTGTTCCTAAAAATACAATTTTTGAATTTTTCTTGTGAATGATGCAAGATATCCTAAAAGGACTAGAAGGATTTTTCATAGAGCTCTTTTAGACCTTCAAACTTTCAACATTTTTTCGTATCTGTCGTTGTTTGAGAGAAGAATTAGAAAATTCAATTTTATGAGAAAAAATTCTTCTAGCCACAATAGTTATTTAGCCCGCGCAAAACTCACAAGATCTCTTTCTTGTGAAAGGAACCTTCACCTTCATGCTTTCGTAAAAATTGAAAAAATAACAATAATTTTGACCTCCATTTAATTTTATTCTGATTCTACAATCTCTATAGTTTTGCAAGGTAATAGAAGAAAATTATTTTTGTAGAAATTAAATAATTTCTCATTTCTTATAACACAAACTAGCTTCGGTGCCGAATGGGTCCATGAACCCTTCTGCTTGCATTTTGTATATCTGCGCCTATGGGCTCCAAATCAGCCAGCCAGATGCTCCTGTCCGAGTTTACGATGTCAGTTAACGAGTCTATTGTGAAATTCTTTTAAAAAGGAAAGTTGATCATTATTAAACGAATAAGAATCAAGAAAATTAAATTTCATGACTGAATTTCAAATAATCTCCGAAATTGATTTAATGCTTTCACGATGATTCATTATGATGAAAGGAGGTGTTTCGGGTTTCAAAGTTTCAGGTTTCAAAGTTTTCAATTGAACAAAACGG
>JAUMHM010106015.1:0-22351 GCA_032362435.1 Melikaiella ostensackeni
GATAATTGTGATCGTTCGTATTCTGTCTTTCTTCGGCACTGTTTGTTTACTCTTTTACAAACCAAACGCGTCTGGAAGTTCTGGCCAGGGATTTGTTTAAGTTGGCGCAGAGCTACCCTGGTGTTCGCGAAAATCTCAAAGTCCATGTTTCGCTGAATTTCAGGTCACTCTACTTTACCCGGGAAAATGAAAAAAAAGATCATAGTCGTTAAGAACCACTTTCCTCTCACTTAAAGACGAAAACAAATTTTACTATCCAAATATTGTATTAAAAAAGATGAAGAAATGTTGGCTAATATTATTTAATTTAGGATTCTTGTTCAGAACATAATAAATTAATAAATAAATAATATAAAAATCGAACGAAGAAGATTTGTGATAATTTTCATTTATATTCTATCGAAAATGGGGCAAATTTCAACCAGAGGAGAGTTCAATGTAATCGTTTATACACCAAAGTTAATAGTCGTTTGGGAAATGTAGATGCAAAATTTTTTTATAGAATTTTAAAAGTAGTTGAAGACTTTGTTAAATAGGTTCTTGGACATTTGGTTTCTTTATATTCGAATTTGATATTTATTACACTATTAGGCTTGAAAGTTTGTCTCCTATATTTCTGAAAGCTTTTAACTCAGAAGCTCTAAATTAGATGCCTTTCATTTTGAAATCCGAACGTTCTCAAAGCCAAGGATGTCATTCTCAAGTGTTGTTAATTTTAAAACTTTCATGGAAACTGTCCAATCTTTAAATTATAATTGTCAAAATTTAGTTTTTAAAAAATAGAAAGCTTTCCAATTGTTTTTGTTTTCGAAATTTTAGAATGTAATTTGTTCAATCACAAAGTCGTTAGACTCAAACTCTTTCAAATTTAACAGCTGCTTTCTAGTTTACATTATATGCAAGCTTTTCATTGAATAATGGTTATAATAACTGTCACTACATCCACTCAATTTGTAATTGGGATTTTTTAGAAGTTTACTCAATTCTCAATTTTTTGATTCACTTTCAATATAAAATGCTTCTAATTTTACATATTTGAAATTTAGGCTTTTTGATGCATTTGAATGTTGTAAGCTTTCGAATTAATTTCATTTTCTACTATTTAATTAACTAGTAAACAAACATGCGCGCTGCGCGCGCGATTATCATATTTTTTCTGTCTCACGCAATTTTTAAATTAAAATTATATATATATATATATAATTATTGTATAAAATTAATATAATTACAGCATATTTGTATTTTATAGTATCTATTATCTAAAATAATTGAAAAGAAAATCAAGGACAATGTTTTTGATAATTCATGCAAATTGACCTAAATTTCATAATTAACATATAATATTTTTGTACAATAAACTGACATTCAAACCGTTGTATTTTTGTTTAAAAATACCAATGTCCGACAAAAAACACTAACATAACCTCTTATTGTTCAATTATTGTGAATTTACTGACTCTGAATGATGATCTGAAAAATCTTATGATTTTTATTATTAAAAACACCAATTTTCGATGAAAAACATTCACATAATATAACAAAAACTTGTTCCCGATTGTAAATATTCTTTAAAATCTATATCAATATTTTCGGTGAAAATCGCCAGCTAAACCCGCAATTGTACAAAAAAATTTTATATCCTTTGAAGTCTAATGGTTTTTTTACTAAAAATAACGATTTACAGTGTAAAACACCGACTTTTGGTGTAAAACACCAACTTTACCTAAAACTGTTAAATAGATGTGAATTTTCTTTAAATTATAATTTAAAAATTAAAAATACCGATTTTCGACAAAAAACACTAACATAATCCAAAATTGATAAATGATTCAAAATCTTGTTCAAATTATGACAATTTTCGACGAGAAACACTAACAAAATCCGAAATTGTTCAAATTTGTATATTTTATTATTTTAAATGAAACTGATAACCTTAAGTTGTAGAAAAATGGTAAATATTCTTTGAAATATAATAATTTTGTATTAAAAATACCAATAGTTCTCGAAGAAAAACACCAACATAAAATAACAAGAAATTGTTCAGAATTGTAAATCTTCTGTAATGATTTGTATTTAAAATACCAGTTTTGGGGTTAAAACGCTAAACTAACCTAAAATTGTTCAAAATTTATGAACCTATAAAATCTAATGATTTTTGTTTGAGAATGTCAATTTCTGATAAAAGAAACTCTAATAAAACCGGAAAACGTCAATTGCTGAAAAATTTGTAATCTTTGAAGCTTAATAATTTTTTATCAAAAATACCTATTTCCGATGCAAAATGCTAAAATAACCTTAAATTGTTGAAAATTGAGAATCTTGATGATGATTTTTGTTTAAAAATGCTAATTCCTGGTGAAAAAATTACACAACCTAAAATTTTTAAAAATTTCAAGTTTTTTTCAAAATTTTATGATTTTCTTGTAATTTTATATTAAAATTCTTTTTTGAAACTACGAAGTTTCATCGGAAAGCATTAACATTAAAAATGTATAATGTTTTCAATATTTTATTAGATAATTCGAAAGTTTTGTGTAAAGTGCCGAAAATGTGGGTGCAAATTGAATTTTCATCACGAAAACCATAAAAAACAGATGAAGGACATGGTTTCTCGCATTTATCTCAGTAAATACAGAAAATTTTGTAAAATACTTCAAACAAAAGTTGTAGATCTTATAAGAGAACATACTTTCCGTTATATAAATTTTTAGCCTACGAGTGATAGTTTCCGAGATATTCGAAGTTGAAGATAGAAAATCACGAAGATTTCATATTTCTTGAAGTATTTATGTGACTTATCGCAGGGGTGCCTTCTCGTCCCCCGAAGAATACTGGAAAGGGTTAGGAGTGTGACTTTTATAATTTCTGTGAGACTAGTCACAGGAGTGACTTCTCGATCCAAAGAGACAGTGGAAAAGGGTAGAGGTGTGACCGAATGTATTTCTATGATCAGTCACAGGGGTGCCTTCCGCCCTTATCGTGACGCTGGAAAGGGTAGGGATATGACCTACATTATTTCTGTGACCAGTCACAGCGGTGCCTTCCCTCCCCGACGAGACATTGGAAAGGGGTAGCGGTGTGACCTAAACTATTTCTATGATCAGTCACAGGGATGCGTCCCCATCTCCCATGTTACGCTAGAAAGAAGTAGGGATGTGACCTACACTATTCATGTGACCGGTCACAGGGATGCCTTTCCGACCCCTCGAGACATTGGAAAGGGGTAGAGGTGTGAAAGAAATTATTTCTGTAACCATTTTCTTCTTACGTTTTCCATAGAACCGTTCGACTGGAATAAGTTCTGAGTCCCTCAATCATTGCAAAATTTTCTCCCGATCTTTTAGAATTAAACTCAGTCTAAAAATATTATACATTTGATCCATTAGATCCAGATGTTGAAAAAAGAAGATAGAAATAGTAAAGGGAATAATAAAAAAAACGGACGAGAAACCGCCTTTGATCACTGCCTCTAAAATGCTCGAGAATAATGAACGTGCCCCCGAAAGCGCGAACGCTGAAGAAAGACCCAACCCCTTTCGTATCCCACCTTGTTACAACTCCGAAACTTTGTCTATCTATTTCCGGAAAACTATCATCTTTACAGTAGAAATTAATACAACATAAAATGTGCATTTGGACAACTAGAACTTTTCTCAGAAATATTTTTCGAAATTTCCATTATTTACAGAAATAAAAAAATGTTTAAGAAAATCGGAGGTCCGACGTTTTCGGAATTACATCCAAAGTTTTAATTGAGCCGCATGAGAGTATTAAAAAAGCATACAATGTTTCTCAATTCACATTACGTTTTCTATGATTTTCCTCATTAAAAAAGACTATTGTAGATTTAATTTTTAAAATCTCAAATTTAAGATATAAAACAACTTCAAGTAATGAAAAGCCAATAAGGTTTTCAACAACAATGATTGCGAGATTTTCGAGACATATCGTTACACCATTTCTCTTAGATAAGATTCAATTATAATAAGTTATAATTTTTCTCTTTATCGTCTTTAAACTTGAAAGTACGTTTTGTTTGAGAGTTATATTAGCAGTATTCTGCGAATAGGGCAAAATTTTGACGTCATATCGTCATCGGTCCAGTCACAACAGCCATAACGGATAAATTTATCCGGAGGTCGACAACCGGCCCTTAGAATCATAAATTCGCAGTCAGTGCTATTAGTACAGAAATATAAGGGACAGAAGAAGCTATATGTGTTGGCACCATAGCGTCAGAAACGGAAGAGGCTTAATGTGAGATGAATCCTGTTGTGATTTTCAAGGGAGGAACTCGTGACATTACGAATTTATTTTGTTGTAACCACCAACGCATGCGACACACAACTTGGCATGTTTACAATGCATGCTACATGCCCGAGAGTCTCCTAACGGCCCTACCAGAGATTATTATAGAGTTAGAAACCTGTTCTTCCCGCTCAACCAAATCACGTTGTGCATTTCGTCCGAAAAATTGTTGCACTCACTTGTGAGAAACATGAAGCATGATTGATGATGCCAACAGAACTCCATGCACTATTTTCAACGCAATGCGAAATTTTAATTGAGATAAGTAAATCAATTTATACCTCTTTGCTACGACAGATGTGGGCATATCTCTACAGTCTTTCACTATTATGTCCCTCAAAGATATCCAAGTAATCCTATCCTATGCAAAAATTAAGAAGCGCATGGCGCCATTTTCGATTAATAACTCGAATTTTCGAATAATATCTCGAAACCATTGCCGTCAGGAAACCAGGGATGGGTACGTATAATGATACGTCATGTATATTGCATTGTTTTCTACATGTACGATGGTTGTCCAGAAAGTAAGAGTACTGTTGCCATTTTGGGATGTAGGGATATTTCTCACCAAGTTTGGCAACACTGAGTGGTAGAAGGGGTTCTCCTGAGCACGAAGAGCACAGGGGGGCCTCGGTAGTACGAAAACTAACCCCATAGTGTCAGTTTGCGTGAAACATGTCAATAAGAAATTCCGCCAAGTGCTCAGTGCGCTGTGTCATCCAGTTTCTTCAGGCAGAAGGAAAAACACCTATTGAAATTTTCCAACGAATCCAAGCTGTTTATGGTGAAAGTGTTATGAATCGAATGAACATTCTTAAGTAATGTCGAGAATTTAAAGAAAAAAGTTGTTCATGACGATCAGAGGAGTTCACCATCCGACAAAAAATTCAAAACTTCAATTTCGAGCAAAAAAATCATGGCTTCTGTGTTTTGGGACCGAAAAGGGATCATTTTAATTGAATTTCTGCCTTACAGGGAGACCATCAACGCAGAAAGATACTGTGAGTCCCTAAAAAAGCTCAAGAGGGTGATTCAAAACAAGTGGAGGGGGATGTTGACGAAGGGAGTGTGCTTGTTGCATGACAACGCTCGTCCGCACACACCCTTGGCCACCAAGGCACTTTTGGATTCATTCGGTTGAGATGTTTTGAACCATCCCGCTTACTCCCCTGACTCTGCGCCTTCAGACTACCACCTGTTCACCTACCTGAAGACCCACATGGGTCGAAAAAAATTTTTCACCGACGAGGAGGTGAAAACAGAGGTCCTGCAGTGGGGGAAGGCGGTGGCGGGAAACTTCTTCAGGAGGGCATCAAAAGACTTGTGACACTGCTCACTACTTGCATAGAACAGGAAGGCGACTACGCGGAAAAATAGTTGACATGTATACGAACAAAACCCTGTAACTTTTTTTTAAATCTATTTTTTCCAAATTAGAAAAATCGAGTACTCTTACTTTCTGGACATCTCTCGTATATTACTACATATAATACGGAGTGATGGAAGTAACATGTTCCTTTTTGATAGTTACTGTAACTAGTTACTTTTTTTGGTAACGATAGTGGTAACGAAATTACTTTTGTGAGTAACTAATTGGTAACTAGTTGCATTTTTTCAGTAACAGTAAGTATAAAAATCGTCACTGTTTTAGTTACTTTCAAAATGTAATTCACAAGTCTTTTTTACAACAATCAATCAATTTTATTGTTCTGACAACTATTTTTTCATTTTCACTATTTAAACTGTGGCGGCAGGTAGCCATAGAGATTCATAGCCCAATATAGAAAAATTGAAATCTTTCTCCCACCCTGGGATTCAAAATTTTTCAAAATCTATAAAAACACTTAGAAATAAATAAAAAAATAATTTCAGAGTTGAATATTCATTCCTCTTTGGTTGATAATGAATTTTTTAACCGGAAATTTGAGTATTATAGTTATTCTGTTTATTATTTTAGTTGAGAATTCTTCTTTGGTTAAAAATTTTATTTTTTGGTTGAAAATTGAACGATTTTGAAATAAAATCATTTCACTTGGTTAAAAATTCAACTGTTTTGTTGAAAATTAGTTTTTTGGTTGAATTAAACCGTTTTTGATTTAAAACTAATTTTTTTTTGGTTGAAATATATGAACTATCACACTTTTAGTAGAGGATTTATCTTCTTTCGTTGAAAATTAATTTTTAAATTGAAAATTTAACTATGAAATTTTTGATTGAAATTTGATCCTCTTTAGTTGAAAATTCATATATTTTGTGTAAGATTCGTCTTTTTTTGGTAAAAAATTAATCTTTTTGGTTGAAAACTCATCTCTTTGGTTTAAATTGCACTATTTTGTTGAAAACTGATCTTTTTCAGCTGAAAATTTATGTATGTTGTTAAAAATTCATCTCTTCAACATAAAATTAAACAATCTTGTTGAAAATTCGTCTTTTCTTGATTGAAATTTCATCTATTACATTTTTTATTGAGAAGTAAACTTTTTGGATAGAAAGTTTTTCATTTGGTTGAAAAACAACTTTTTTTGTTAGAAACTCGCCCTTTCGGCTTGAAATCTTAACAACCTGGTTGATTTTATTTCTCTCTTGACTGAAAATTCAACTATTTTGATGAAAATTCTTATTTTGGTTTAATATAACTATTTTTTATTTAAAATTAAATTAAAATTTTTCCGTTAAAAATTAATTTTTTCAATTAAAAATTTAATTATCCCATTTTTGGTTGAAAATTCATCCTTTTAGTTGAAAATTCATGTATTTTGTTTAAAATTCGTCTTTTTTGTCAAAAACTTATGTTCTTGGTTGAAAATTTATATCTTTGGTTTCAGATTTAACTATTTTGTTGAAAATTCGTCTTTTTTGGTTGAAATTCAAAATATTTCATTTTTCATTGAGAATTGAACTTTTTGGAAAGAAAGTTTATCATTTGGCTGAGAATCAACTATTTTGTTGAAAATTCGCCTTTTGGCTTGGAACTTCAACAATCTAAATGATTTTTTTTGTCTTGACTGCAAATTCAACTATTTTGTTAAAAAATTGTTCTTTTTTTGGTTGAATGTAACTGTTTTTGATTTCAAATAAAAATATTTTTTGGTCGAAATATAAAATATTACATTTTTTGTTAGAAATTAATCTTTTTTCGTTCAAAATTATCTTTTTCAATCGAAAAAAAATTCTTGTATTTTGTTAAAAATTCGTCTTTTTTGGTTGAGTTCAACTGTATTTGATGTAAAATGAAAATAATTTTAGGTTGAAATTTTAACTATTACCTTTTTCATTGAGAATTCACCTTTTTCGGTTGAAGATTCATAATCTTATTTTGTTTACATTTTTTTGGGTCAAACATTTATTTCCTCAAATGAAAATTTAACCATGCCATTTTTGATTTAAAATTCATATTGTTTATTTAAAAATTCAACTATTTGATTGGATATTTCTCTTTTTCATTTGAAAATTCATGTATTTTGTTGAAAATTTAAGATCCTCTAAAACATTTTCTGTTGTTCTTAGAATATTGTAAATCTTCTAGGAGTGAAAGTCGTAACTAGGTAAATCTAAAGAAGAACTTTTAGAAAGAAATAATCAACATTCAACGCCGAAGATATTTAGAGCCCAAAATAGGAAAGCTGAAATTTTTCTTCCACACTGAAATTCAAAATTTTCTTAAACATTCCTTGTTTCAGAAATATTAGGTGGGTCATGACTAACCTACGACTTCCATTAAAAAGTGTAACAAGTACCACTCGAAAGTTATGAATAAAGCTTTGTAAAAATTAAATTTAGACACATATTTCGAAAATACAAAAAAAACTAAAAAAGTAACGAGAGTTACTTTTTTTAAGGAAATGCAACTAAGAAAAAGTTACATTTTGAATTGGTAACGATAACAATTACTAGTTACTTTTTTCGTGGTGTAACGGTAACGATAACTAGTTTCTTTTAAGAAGTAACTTACCCATCACTGATAATACGTCCCGAGTTTTTTATAGATGTATTTTACGTTTTATCACGTGTCAAGGGAAGCGGGAATTTCAAATTCAATATTCTGAAAATATCTAACTGTCCACAGAAAAAGTCAATATTTTATCAATAATTTAATTATCAGTTACTATTTATCATTTTTATCAACACATTTTGTAAACAATGCATGTATACTGAAGTTTTCATTGCGAGCAAATGCTCTCGAAAATATGCTCAGCACCTATGCTCAAACAAAGCATTTATAGAGCATTTAAGAGAAGTTGAAGCATTTATTGCTCAAACAAATATGTATTATAATTAATACAAATATTTTTCACAAACACACTCTAGAGTAAATTTAACATATACTTGTCTTAAATTATACAATGTTTGATGCGGAAAATATGTTTTCTATTACTTTGAATTCTTTGATAATTTGAATTTAGCGCCCTTTCTAATTTGAGTAGATAGCGATACATTCTCCCGTCAAATTTAAACAATGTCATTATTATTTGGGTATTTTAGAATAAATCTAGCTATGTTGAGTAATGGATCAGGAGTACTTAATCTACATTTCGATGTCAAATTGTTTAATATCTTATTAGTTATGATGATCATAACAGAAAGTTGTCTCTTATATAAAATTCATAAAATTCCTCTGCATGCATAAAACGATTTAACGGAAGAGGTTATGTTATGTGGAGAAATAGGTCCACCATCTTTGATATGTATTATACATGGTTTTATACAATTTTATTCTTCTATTCACAACTCATCCCTGCAGGAAACCCGTGTTCATGGTTGGATGAAGCTGTCATTTTTTCGCCATTTAAAAAGAAAAGTCTGCAAATCCAAATATTATAAAGTGCATGGCGCCATTTTCGATTAATATCTCGAATTTTCGATTAATACACTCAACTTGGGATTTATGTCGGGCATTGGTTATGGTCTCCAATGACCGCGAGGCTCTTCCAAGAATCTCTTCGACGTAAACAGTCAGGGTCGTATGAACTAGTTTCAGTAGGAATACATCATATTAATTAATTGTATTTTGTGCAAATGAAAATTTTTATTATCATAAAGGATGGACTTTATTTAATAATAAAGACTAATTTATGAAGAGAAGATTTTCCGCGAGTATTTAAAAATAAATGCGAAATATGCACAGATTGTTCGAACAGCTCGCTTTGTGGCTACGGAACTGCTGAACGACTTAAATCCAGGTGACTCAAATTTAGAGTTGAGTGTATCTTGAATTTTAGATTGATATATCGAAATTGTTGTTGTCAGGAAATCCGTGTTTATGATTGAATGAAGATGTCGGTTTTTTGCAGTTAAAAAAAAAAAGTCTGCAAACTCCAAGTTTATGAGAAATGTAAGGTTATGTAAATAATATATTCAATAGTATTAATTAATGGAACAAAGGTCTGCAGCACTTTGAAAAACAAAAGTTGAAGTGTTTCTCTTTAAGAAATATCTAGTTAAATTTTTATTCAGTCAAATTTAGTTAAAATACTTTTTTCAACTTCAATCTTCAAAAAATGGCATATTCCTTTGTAACTATATAAAAGTTCTAATTTCTAAACATGCTTATAAATTTGTGACGTTGGCTTATATCTATGAAGAATATGTTTTTTATAGACTCCAATTATTAAAAAATGCATTTTCAATATTTAAATTAATCTATGAAGTTTAAACACTACACAAATATTTCATTTACGTAAATAATTTGAATATTGGAAATTAAATATGTTAGCTTTTTAACAAGGAAGTTTTTTTAAAAATTTTTATAGATGTTTAAAAAATAGAAAGTTCCAGCTCAAAAACTTATAATAATTTTCGGAGGCTAAAGAAATTTTAGTTCCAAGTAGATATCTGAAAAAGCACTTTTTTCTACTTCAGTAGAAATCATTTCTGTAATCTCTAATATGATATCTAATATAATAATAATATGCATTGATAATACCTGTATAATAATCTAGTATAATATCTTAATATAATATAATAATCTATAATTCAATTGAAAAATATGAAAATAATGTGTGAGATTTATTTGAATCTTTTAAATTAAAAAGGTTTTTAACTTATCTTAATGTTTTAGCGAAAATTCAGGTTACTGGATAAACTGTTTCAAATTTTCCAAAAGGAACAATAAATGAAACATTTCAGCACACAATATGTATATATTTGTGCTCAAATATGATTTTTATCAAATAAATGGGAACTTTGTTTAAAGATCAAACCTCAGCCTTAAACAAAGTAATCTAAAAGCTATTTGTGATTTTAGCAAAAATTTATTTTTCCTTGATTTGCAGATATTAGAGAATGAGTAAAAATACTTTTACACCATAATTGATTTTTATATGTATACACTACACTTATAATCCGTTTTCGTAAAAATTAGAAAATTTTTCATGTTTTCCAATTGACCTAAAAAAAACACCATAGGAGACGAACTTTCAAAAATGTAATTCTTTATCATATTCATGATTATGTTTTCTCAATTCTTATAGCATTTTAAGGAATAAAAAGTTTCAGGTCAGGAACTTTAAGCAGTAATTTTTAGAGGTCGAAAGATGTATTTTTCAATTTTGAGGAGTTTATGAGAAAAAATTGTTTTCTCTTCTATAAATTCAATTAAAAATCTGAACGTCATTTTACGACTTTTTTAGAAACTTCTAAATTATTGAAATTTTATATTTTATAATTTTGCTTTTGAACATTCTTAAGCTTTGGATGAATTATTTCGAAATTTTCATCAAGATTCCAGATTAAAATTTGTATATCTACCCTAGATATTTCCATTACAATTTCAGAATGATTAATTTTCGTTCAGAGTCATTTTTGTTTCTCCTTTTTTTGATAATTTTTCATTTTCAGAACTTTTTAAATTTGAATATTAAATGTACTTAATCATTTTAAAAAAATTCAAGTTGAATCTTAGAATTGCGCAAACTGCGCAACCTGCAAATTATGAAATTACAAAAATTTATTATATATCTTATTATATTCATTGTATATATTTAATATAAAAAAATAATAAAAAAATATTTTTATTCAAATCAAAATATTTTGTCATAATCTAAATATTATTTCCAAGCGCTTTAGATTTGTAAATTTTCATGAATTCTGTTTTGTATCTCTGAGAAAATTCTTTTTCAAAATCGATTTTAATTTATTATAAATTAAATTATAATATAAATGTAAATCTCTCTATAAATTATATTGAGAGTTTTTTCGGTGTTGAGAAACTTTTTCATGTTGAAAATGTAAAATGCATCTACATGCATCTGCATACTATATAGATTACGAAAAATTTTAACTTATTTCGGCTTCACGCAACCTCAAGATATTAATCGATTCATTGAAATATTATAAGGGACCAAAAATCGAATGTTTTAGTATAAAGGCGGTTTTTATTCAAAAATGTTTCTATTTTTGATTCACAAAATTAAACATCTGTTTCGAAATTTGTAAAAACAGGAATGCGCGCACGTAGGGCGCTTTTGATAATTGTTCAATTATTAAAAAATGCATGGCGCCATTTTCGAATATCTCGAATTTTCGATTAATATCTCGGAACTACTGTTAAGAAATATGTATATTCGCACTCAAATAATATTTTTATCTAATAAATGGAAACATTGCTGCAAGATAAAACCTCAACCTGAAATAATGTAACTTGAATTTTTTTTTATATTTTAGCCAAAATTTATTTTTCCTTGAAAGTACACATATAGAAACTAGGAATAGCGATTTTTACTCTCGATTTGCTGTTAATTTACAATCAATCATTTCAATCACAATCTGTTTTTCGTGAAAAATAGAAATTTTTATATTTTTCAACTGACCAACCAAATGCAGTGCATCAGATGGAATTTCAAAAATTCAATATTTTATCATATTTACGATCAAGTCTCCTCAATTCTTACAGCTTTTTGAGAAATAAAGAGATTCAGATCAGAAAATTTTAATATCAATTTTTTTGAGGTCTAAAATTTTCTCATCCAATTTTAAAGAGCGTATAAGACAAAATTTGATCAATTTCATCAATTCAATTTCATCAATTCATTTGAAAATCTGGAAATAATAGCTTAATTAATAATAATAAGCTTTTAGAAACTCCTAAATTATTAGGATTTTTCAACTTAATTTTGGTTTTCGATCATTCATAAGCTATTGGATGAATTATTTCAAAAAGACCACCGGAAATCCAAAATGAAATTTGTTTACCTACTTCGGATAGTTTCATTTTAATTTAGGAATGCTTGATGTTCATTAATAATAATTTCAGTTATCTCTTTTCTCTGGTACTTTTTTTGGTAATTTTAAATTCTCGGGACTTTTTAAATTCAGTAACTTCATATCACCCCCTTACATATATACATACAAATCAATTTTTAGTGTATTTTATCAACCATTTTAAATTAATCTTCATGAATAAAAAAATATATATATTTGAATTCTAAGGTTGCACATAGCAGAAATGTAAGATTAAATATTTTTTAGCGTCAGAATTTTGAAAAAAAAATCTTAAATGTCAATTTTTTATCTTAATCTAAATAACATGCCCGAGCGTTTTAGGTTTATAAGTTTTTATGAATTTTTATTATATATCTGTGGAAAAATTCCATCTTCATGGACCTCTTCATTAAAGCTAAAATAAATTTCTGAAGCACTATAAATGATCCCAAAATATTTTTAGTGATTTGGAAACTTTTTCATATTAAAAATGTAAATGCATCTGCAATGAAACGTAGAAGCTTTCATAAATGAAAATGGCATGCGATGGAAAGTTTTAAAAAGTTAAAAAAAATTTGTACCGGTCCATAGAAATGAGTTCTTCTAATAAATAAACTCAAATTAAGAAATTAGCATCACAATTTTTTAAACTTGGGAATATTCTTTTAGAATTTATATACAAGATTATGAAAAAATAAAAATTGATGATTTTCCAACAATCTGCAATTAATGAAATTTTTAATCTTTTTTTGGTTACGCACAATCTCAGGATATTAATCGATTCATAAAAAATTTTCTAAGGTATCAAAAATTTAACGTTTTAGTATAAAGGCGTTTTTTTCAAGAATGCTGATTTCTTATCTATTATGTTAAATATGTCTCTTGAAATTGTTTAAAAAAAGACGCATGTTTTGAAAAGTTTTATTTCAAGATGTCAACGTTTCCGAAAATAATCCGAAATATTTCAAGGGATTTTTGATGATATCAAGTTATTTTAACAAATTTCCAGAAATTTCGAGGAATTTCAAAGGATTTCAAGGGATTTTTAATTATATCAATCGATTTCAACAAATTTCCAGAAATTTCGAGGAATTTCAAAGGATTTCAAGGGATTTTACACCAACTTAATAGATTACAAAGAATGTTATAGGATTTCAAGGGATTTAAAAAGATTTTCAGCTATTTCAACTAATTTCTAGACACGGTGAAAAATTTTTAAAAATTTCAAAGACTCTCATAGAATATCTACGAATTTTAATCGACTTGAGAAAATTGCAACGGATTTTGAGAGATTTTAAAAGTTTCAGAGAGTATTCAATGGATTTCAAAGAATTTTTAGGAATTGAAAGTATTTTAAAATATTTCAGGGATTTTCGAAGTATTTCAGAATATTTCAAGAGACTTCAAAGCACATCCAAAAGGATTTCAAGTACCTAACTTTAAATCATTTCAAGAAATTTTACAGATTTTCTAAGGATTTCAAGTGATTCAGGAATATTTTAAAGGATTTCTAATAATACTTTGAGATTTCATAATCTATGAAACGATTTCACAGGATTTTTTATGGATTCCAATTAATTTTTCAAGACTTCAAGGAATTTAGATAGATTTTAATGATTTTGTAAAAGTTTCCAATGGGTTTTAAAATATTTCGCAGAATATTACAAAACTTCTAAAAATCCTTCTTGAAATTTAAGAAATTTCAGAGGTTTCTCAGGGAGTGCAAAATATTTCAAAAGATTTCAATGGGACCTTAAGGATCTTAAGTAATTTCAAACGTTTAAAAAATGTTGAGGCATTTCATATGATTTCAAAAGATTCAAAAAAAAATTATGGGGTTGTACAAGCTTTCAAATTTTTTCAATTGATTATGACGGACTTGAAAGAATTTTGAAGGTTTTCAAAGTATTTGAAATTATTTTAAGGGATTTTATGAGGTTTCAGAGATATTTATAAGACTTAATGAGATTTTAGTAGATTTCAAGGCATTTTAAGAAAATTTGAAAGGTTTCAAAGGTTTCATAAGATTTTAAGAGCGGTCCACGGTCCAACCCTCATTTAATATACTAAGACATAAGTGTACACCATACATTTCTTTTGAATCTCTTGAAAACATTTGAAATGCCTCATAATTTTTTGAAGCTTTATAATTACTTAAAATCTTTAGAGTCTCATTAAAATCTTTCAGAATATTTTGCAATACCTAGAAATTCTCTCAAATTTCTTGAAATTTCAAGAAGGGGTTTCACAGGATTTTAAATGATTTATAAACATTAATGCTTAGAAATCACTTCAAATGCTGTGAAACCCCACGAAATATCTTAAAATAACTTGAAATCTTGTGAAACCCCTCTACATATTTTGAAACCACTTGAAACCTTTAGAAGTTTTATAATATCCCGTGAAATATTTTGTATCCCATTAAAAACTTTTACAAAATCATTAAAATCTCTCTAAATCCCTTGAAGTCTTCAAAAATTATTTGAAATCTATAAAAATCCTGTAAAATCCTTTCATAGACCATGAAATTTAAAAATATTCTTAGAAAACCCTTGAAATAGTCTTGAATCACTTAAAATCCTTAGAAATTTTGTGAAATCCCTCGCAATGTTTTCAACTTAGGTACTTGCAATTTCTGGAAGTGCTGTGAAATCTTTTGAAATATTTTTAAATACTTCGGAAATCCCTAAAATATTTTACAGTATCTCAAAATTCCTTGAAATCTTATTAAGCCGAATAAAATTCATAGATAATCTGTGAAAGTTTTTGGAATTTTTCACAATTCTTTACCGACTCTAGAAAATGTTTGAAATCGCAGGAAATCTTTTTGAATCCCTTGAAGTCCCATAACATTCTTTGTAATCTCTTAAGATGGTATAAAATCCCTCAAAATCCTTTGGAATTCCTGGAAATGCTTAATCATTTAAAAATCCGTATTTTTCACTAATTTAGTCATTTTCTGTGCAATACAACGCAGTACTTACAATATGAAAGCATTCTGTGAATGGCCACTAATAAGACAATCGTTTTGCATTGAAAAAATGGATTAGAAATAACGAAAAGAAAAATAATCGCGCGCGTATTTTTTGGCTAGTTGTAGTAAATACCAAAGAAATTTTTTTTGAGGTGTGTATCATAGGATAAAACATTCTATGTAAATAGGTTTAAATAGATTTTGTGACGTTGCATTTTTATGGCAAAACACAAGCTAGTTATTCTCAAAGAATCAATAGTTTAATAAATTTAATTTTAGAAGATTTTAAATTAAAGATTATCAGAATCCGAAAGCTGCACAGTTTTCCAAGATCTGAGTTTATTTAGTTTAGTCCCTTAATATTAAGAATTGATTTTGCCTCTCTTCTTTTTGTTTCATTGTATGTATTTGCTGAGATTTAACTATCCTGAAGAATCGTTGATAATCCTAATGAATCTTTAACCGTCCTGAAAAATCCTTAATCATTCCAAATCCAAAGAGAGACTTCAAGAAGCAATTGGGGACCCCTATTGTGGTTTGGAGTAACTCAACATATTTGAAATTCCCGCCACTTCTACTGCTGTGCGTCAATTTACTCCCGTCCTCCTGGTCGTACCTCAAAACTTGCCAGTTACTTTGTGTGACGCCCAATAACTTATCTACCTTGGGGTGGAATTCAAGATTTCATATTTTGGGAAGGTTAATTTTATTGTCTTTCCCCGGCAATGCGAGTGGAACCTCTTTAGCTCAGGTTCGGCTTATCACTGTGAAAGTTCCCGGTGCCAGTGGCTTGGTTACCAGATATTTCAGAGAGGATGTTTGAAACAATTATTCACTATCTTTTGGACCGCATTGGTAGATTTTTAATATCACCAGATTCAGAAGAGATTATTTTTGTTTGAACACGGCACCCCCGGAAGCTATCTAAAGTTACCCCCCTGACCAGTCTTCACGTCTTTCAAGCTCCTTAGTAACCCCAATCAACGCATTGTTCACCAGCCAATTAGGATGCATCTCGTTGCTAAAGAAGATAACAACGTTTTGAGATTCTTCACCTTTCGTCGAGCAGCTTCCGAAGCTGCACCTTGTTTTAACTGACTCTCTAAAAAGTGAATTTTATTGTGTGTTATTGAGTGTGATGTTGATCCTGAAATCGATTCCTGAGATTCATCTAGTCCCTGAGGAAGATTTGCTATCGTAAAGTTACTTTTCCTGAATTCAGAAAGGATAATTTTCCACATTTTGTACGGACCCTGTCTTTAAGTTGTTGAGTGAATTTATTCCTTTCGATTTTGTTTCGGGCATACAAAATATTGGAAAATTTCCTTGATTGGATTAATTTTACTGACTTTTCTATCCTTGATCTAAGTGATTTATTTAAGCTTTCTCAGATTGATTTCTTGTGTTTTCCCCATGTTTTTGAGACCCTTCCCTGAATTTGAACTTTCTTTATTTATGAATATCATTGTATTTGAACCACTTCTGTTTCCCTGAGTTTGTTTAGACCCCCCTATTATACTATCTTGAATAATAATATTCGATTTAGTTAAGTATTGAGACCCCTATGTTAGGGGGTATTTTGTTATTTTGTCCGATATTTTATGCAGTCCATTGTTTTGTCCCCCCAACGCTTCTCTGTCGATTGTTTAATTTAAATATTGAATCGAATCAACCAACCTCCAAGTCGATAATGAAAGTTTGTTAAATATAATTCTAGGACTTATTAATTTAACCTAAGTCAATTAAAATATGAAAGAATCAATCCCTCTACCATTATCTAGAATTAGAGGCTGAGCTAATGTCAATTTTTTTCTGTTCACTAAGAATTTAAATAAATTTCAATTTTGTTGAAAAATTTCTTTTAAATCTAATATAGAATAATGTTCGTATATGAAAGATCTGGCGCCTGTTTCTCACTTTAAATAAATAGTAAATTTGAATTTATGATAAGAAAATATATAAGTTCTGGAACCGAGGATTATTTTTATATTGAAAATAACGTTATAATTTATACCAGAACCAACGTAATTGCAGTTTGAATTTTCGATTTTTAATTGAATTAGCCTGTTCCGAGCCACACATTCTTCTCTTCAGAATCTCTCAACGACAAAATATGTTGTTTTCTAGATGAAATTAGGCGACACGTATTTTTCCAAATTGAAAAAAAAAAATTTCACAAAGTTACGAGTATTTGAATTTTGACGTCTATTAAAAAAAACACAAATTTTTTATCTAAACTTCTATATTTTTTGTTCTAATTTAAATATTCTAATTTTCTTCACGGATTCTGATGAGTTTTATTGTTCTTTTAGATATCCGTCGGAAAATTTTCAAAAAATTCAAAATTGAACAAAATAGCGACGATTTGTTTGAAAATATAAAAAGTTTCTTTCAGCAAAAAACTCACACTGATATTTCTTGCCATTTTTTTCAATTTGTCCTTCTATGAGGAAGACATCCTGTGAATTTTATGTGGGCTAAATAAGTTTTGTGGCCAGGAGAATTTTTGTTTGTAAAGTCGAATTTTTGCAGTTTTCTCGGAAAAAACGAAGTGTGCCAAAAAATGTTGAGATAAGAAATTGCACCTCTAAGTAATCTATACAAATGTACCTCCTGCACTTTTGTGATATCTTGCATCGTTTACGAGAAAAATTCGAAAGTTATATTTTTAGGGAAAAAAATTCTTGTGTCCTCAAAAATGGTTTGGCCCGCATAAAACTCATGAAATGCCTTCCTTCTGTAAGCAGAAACTGTTGCAAAATATGGAAAAAAGTAAAAAAGGTGGGCTTTTCCAAAAAATATTTTATATTTTCCTCTTGAAATTTTGAAATCGTGAAAAAAAGATTTTCTGGGAAGCCCAAGCTTTTTTATTTTTTCCTATATTTTTTACAGTTCCTGCTTACATGAGGAAGGCATCCTATACGTTTTATGTGGCCTAACCCATTTTTGAGGACCGGGAATTTTTTTTCCTAAAAATATAATTTTCGAATTTTTCTTGTAAACGATTCAAGATATCACAAAAGTGCGAAGCGGTATTTCTTATGAAACTTCTTCAGAGGTGCAATTTTTTATCTAAATAGTTTTTGATACATTTCGTTTCTTCCGAGAGAATTGCGAAAATTCGATTTTATGAACAGAAATTCTCTCGGCCACAAAAATTGTTTAGCCCACATAAAACTCACAGAATGTTTTCCTTATAGAAGGACAAATTGAACAAAAAATTGACAAAAAATATAAGTGTGGATCTTTTTTGAAATCGAATTTTTATATTTTCAAACAAATCGTTGCCATTTTGTTCATTTTCAACATTTTTGAATTTTCCGACGGATATCTAAAGAGAACGGTAAAACTCATCAGAATTCGAGAAGAAAATTAGAATATCTAAATTAGATAAAAAATATAGAAGTTTATTAAAAAAATTTGTGTGTTTTTTTTTTAAATAGATGTCAAAATTCAAATACTCATAACTTTGTGGAAAATTTTTTTTCTGAATTTGGAAAAATATGTATCGCCTAATTTCTTCTATGAAGTTTATAAATATCTTCTCTTGATTCTCATCCCATCGAAAACATGACGTGTGAAAAAATTTCGCCAAGTATATAACTATTAATATTTCATTTATTTATCTTAGAAATGATCAAAGTTGTGAAATCGAACAATAAAGCCAAGTTCGAATAGTAGAAAATTTATGAATAAAAAAAATTGGCGGGCCTGCAATATAATGAATTATTATTGTTATTATTATTATTATCATTATTATTATTATTGTTATGTTGGCACACTTGTGTTCATCAGATAAAAAAAATAACAGGCCCGCCAAATTTGTTTTATTCCTCTACACTATCAATTAATTTTTTTATTCAAACAAAAAAATCATTTAATAAACTGATCACTGAACTTATTCCATTCATAAAAAAACACTTCTATTCATAAATTCGCTACTATTCGTACTTGGCTTTATTTTTTGTTTTCACAACTTTGATTACCTCTAACATAAATAAATAATCAATACGGGCTGTTCATTTGTCGACCAAGGTGAAATAATTCAAAGAAGATGTAGAGGTTTTCAGATTACTATCACATCTTCTTTAGAAAGAAAAGATGATTTTCTTTTTTTTTCTTCAGAGAAAGATTTCCTTTAGAAAAAAGAAGATGTAGAGGTTTTCAGAAATCTGGTCCATTCATGGACCAGTAATCTGAATACCTCTACACCTTCTTCAAAATAAATAAATTATGTATTATTTGTCAAGTACTTATCAGATTTTTTCACACGTAGTGTTTTTGGTGGGAAAATTAAATTGTTCAAATGTACTACAGTTACATTTTCTTATTTTAAGCATGAGTGCAGTCTTCAAACCCCTTAGTTTATTAAATAAAATAGAATGATTTTAGATATTGTAAAAGTTGTTGACTTTCTCTTTTTTTTTAAAATTTTTCAAAACTGTAATTTCAAAAATGTTCAATCTTGTGGATCAGCTTTCAGCTTCAAACTTTGAACATTAAATTATTTCAAGCTGGAATTGTTTAATATTAAGCATCTTTGAATTCCAAATATGTATCGAAACATGTTCATTTTGGATCTTTCAAAATAATGTATTGTTTGAAAGTAATCATATTTTATAGTTTAAAAAATAATTAAAACCAATGCATTTCAAAAATCACGATTTTAACTCTTCTTTTCTCAACGGATGCAATTGCAAATTCATTTCGCCCTGATTAATATGTAAAATCGTAAAATAAGATGTAATTGTCAAAGCTTTATAATCATAGGAGTAAAATTATAGTTTTTAGAAACTTTCTGTATTGGCAATAGGGTCTTCTGATTATGCAACATAACATGCAGTAAACTATATAACTATGAGATTGGCAAACGTTTCGGCTCTCTCCTTATGTGTTTTATCTTTTCGCCGCAGAAGGTCAAGTGAATTTGAGTCTGTTAATCAGTAATCCAAGAAACACAATTTTCACTGACACTCAACACAGCACTAATCACACAATTGTTTAATTTGAAAGGAAGTTGAAATTGAGATGAAAGGCACAACCGAGTGTTAAATTGAAAAAAGGAATTTCTTTTTATTTTATAAGGTTAGGTTTCGATGTAAATCCGAGTTTCGATTTTCTTCGAATTTCGAAAGTCGTTAAATTACAGGACCTCTGAGAATGTTTTTTTCAGTTCTCGACGTAATCTGAAACAGTGCGGATGTCAAAACACTCGTATTAACGTCGAAAACTAACCTTATAAAATAAAAAGAAATTCATTTTTTCAATTTTGCACTCGGTTGTGCCTTTCATCTCAATTTCAAATTCCTTTCAAATTAAACAATTGTGTGATTGGTGCTGTGTAAAGTGTCAGTGAAAATTGTGCTCCTTGATTACTGATTAACAGACTCAAATTCACTTGACCTTCTACAGCGAAGAGATAAAACACATAAGGAGAGAGGGAGTGGTGGAGAGAAGGAAACCGCACGTCGAAGACACACATAAGTTGATGCATGCAACCTTAATTTTTATAATCTGGCACTGAAGAGGACCCCTATCCGAGGCCGAAACGTTTGCCAATCTTATAGTTATATAGTTTACTGCATGTTATGTTGCATAATCATGAGACCCTATTGCCAATACAAAAAGTTTCTGAAAACAATTTCAAAACTTGGGTCAATAAAAAAACGTCATCTTTCAAAAAACCAGTAAAGATGTCACTGAACGAATAAAATTATAACCTGCAGACAACTTTTTGTTAAGAGATTTTTTTAAAATTCGTTTATAGCTTATTTCTTCAATTTTCAATTAATATCTTTCAAAATTATAGAGTTTTTGTACTCTGATGGGTTCTGTATATTCACCAAGTTTGGTCAAGATATGTCATAAATTGACTAAGATATTCCACTTTTAGTATTTAAAATCTTTTATGTTAGCGGTAATAATTCCCGGTAGCGATTTTTTTCTTTTTCGCATTTCGAACTTTATGGCAGATTTTTTTTCTTTTATGGCTATTTAGAATCTTTTTCTACTTTTTTCAGTACTTGGCGGCGATTTTAAGATGAAAATTAAAATAATCGGTCGGGCGTTTTTTGAAAAAAGTCAATTTTTGAATACAGTTACTACAAAATGAAGAAATTTTTATAAGATTATATCGTGAATATTGGTTAAAACTTTTTTTACGCTTTTTTATTGAATTTGTTTATCTGATGGTTTTTTATCACCTCGCGAACATTTTAAGATGATAATTAAAATAATCGAAAGGTGTATTTTGAAAAAACTCGATTTTTGTACTCAATTACTAAGAAGTGAAGAAATTTTCATAAGATTGTATGGTAAATATTGCTTAAAATTTTTTTAATAGATTTTTTCAATTGAATGTGGTTGTCTGTCACGAACTTTAATATTACAATTCGAGTTCAAAGCAATGGCGTAACTAGAAACGTAGAGCCCCCTCCCCTGCACATTTTTTCAGGTGGCCCCTTTAAAAAAACACAGAAAAAACAAAGGGTAAAAAGGAATTCAAGTAAAAATGCTGGGGGTAAACTCTGGGGGTGATCTTTATTTTTTTGCATGCCGAGATTACCCCCAGAATTTTTTTATCAATCACTTTTCACCCCTTGTTTTTTCTGTGAAAAGAGCAGTTCATATAATACAAAGTATTGTACAATTTTGATGAAAAAAAACTGAGTTAGAAATTGCTTAGCAGTGAACAAAATTTCCCAAAAAATTTAAAAATAAAAGCTTAGGGGTTATTCACAAATTACTAAAAAAAATTACTAAAATTAATAGTAGGGTGATTTTTTGAAATTTTCAAACCCACTCCCCCCATGTTAGATATATTAAGATTTTTGCTCTGACTCCAGCCCCTCCTTGCCCCAAAATATCGCT
>JAUMHM010106046.1:0-22342 GCA_032362435.1 Melikaiella ostensackeni
CCTCCATATCTCCCAAAAAAATGAAATTTTAAGGTTGAAATTTGCAGCATTTTATATTCACATAGATGTCAATATATGGTGCCAATATAGGCTTGATAGGTACGGGGGCCATTTTTACATGCTTATCCCCCTAGGCCCTTTGCTTTTAAAATAGTCAGAAGTGGGTGATCATATTTATTAATTAGCCTATAGCATTTAGAAAAAACCATTAATTTGCGATATCATAAGATAATAATTTTTCTTAGACAAATATAAATTCTTTCAACAATTAGCACTAGGTTAGAAAATCTGAAAATTAGAAGAAAGTAATAGTACTTATTGAACAAAATAGCAAGGAAAACGTTTCTTTAGCTTTTTCCTGACAGAAGTTGCACTTAAACAATTAGAAATTCTTTAAACAATGAATAAACAACTAAAATGATAAAATTAATGGAAATTAAAACTAATGGAAAATAAAAGAAAATTTCACGCAGATTACTTCACTCTTAATGTTTCAGTATGCTTGATTGACTGACGTCTTTACTTGATGAATAAAGTTGTGATGCTTGAAAAATCTGAAATATTTGTGTAATATTTCATTCAAAGTTTGTTTAAGGTTTTCGATTAGTTCTTTGCAAAGCTACTATTTCTTTAATTGTAAGTTCAATTGGTTTAATTATGTCTTTAAGACTGCCGTGCAAAGATAAAAATGAAAAGTTTCGTGATGTCTGCGGTTATTACGAACCTGCAGAAATGTGCAGATTTATAACTGACTCTACTGAAAAAAAAAATTTGGATAGTTTTAGAATATCCAAGACAAACTTGAATAAGTCATAGGTACCTCGATTTATATGCAATTCATGCAGAATCATGTTAAATAATTGGGGTAAACGTGATTCAAGATCAAAAGTTGTCCACGAACCTGCAATTTGGAGCGAGCCAACAACTCACAGTGATGATTGCTATTTCTGTGCTTGTGATATAACTGGATATGATGGAAAGTTTAAAAATAGAATGGCTTATCCAAGTTTAAGCCCTATAAGTCCAGCTATGTTCGGAACTCGTACTTGAAATAAAAATACGGTCGACATTACGAATACTGATGACATAACATTTGAAAACTTCGAGGGCAGAGATTTTAAAGATTCTTCTGATTCTCTTGATCTTCAACCTACACTATTTGATCAAAATAGTTTGGATGATCTTGTGCGTGACTTATATCTTCCAAAAAACTCAGCTGAATCACTAGCATCGAGGCTAAAAGAGAGGAATATACTGCCTCCTGGAACTAAAGTCTCCAGAAATCGAAAGAGAGAAGAAGAATTTCAAAAATACTTTTCAAAGGAAGAATCCCTTGTATATTTTAATAATGTTCAAGAATTAATAAACGAATTTATCCCTGGGATATACAATCCAACTAATTTTTGGTTTTTTTATTGATTCTTCTAAGATCAGTCCTAAAGCTGTTCTAATTCATAATGGCAATGAATATGCCGCTGTTCCTCTCGCCTATTCACCATGTTAAAAGAATCACATAAAGTATAAAACTTATTCTTGATAAGATAAAGTACTATGAGCAAGACTGCTTATTAAAGGTGATCTTAAAATGATAAATATACTATTAGTTTAGCAATCAGGATCCACAAAACATCCCTGCTTGCTTTGCGAATGGGACAGTACTGCACGACATGAGCACTGGATAAAAAAAATTGGCCACCTAGAATTGAATTAGCAATTGGATCAAAAAATATTATAAATGCTAACCTCGTTGATCCGAGAAAGAAGATTGTTGCTGCCACTTCATATAGAACTTGGCTTAATGAAGAATTTTGTCAAGGCGTTGAATGTGAATGGCCAATGTTTCAAATACTTACTTTTAAAATTTCCCAAGTTATCTGATGGCAAGGTAAAGGAAGGAATATTTGTCGGTCCTGACATAAGAGCTTTAATGAAAGATGAAAATTTTAATAAAACAATGATGACTAAGGAAAAGGAAGCATGGATAAGTTTCAAAGGGGTAACCGAAAATTTTTTAGGTAACAATCGCGACCCTAATTATAAAAAAATTGTATTCACTATGCTAAACAGTTTTACTGCTGGTCTTAAAAAAAACAACCACGCTAGTAAAAACAGCCGCAAATCATTGAAGAGATCTTCTGATGAAAAACAATATCGTTTCCACAAAAAAAGAAGTGTATCTTAAAATTTCTTTCCACTATATTGGATCCGCTTTGTACCATAGAATTTAGCCTCAATGCGAAACATAAAATATTTCACTTAGATTTCATCAGTCTTACGGTTTCCATATGCTTGACTGACTGGTGTTCTTACTTGATAAATAGTCGTGTTGCTTGTAAATACTAAAACATGTGTCTAATACATTTTACTGAATGTTTTTTTTTTGAGGTTTTTAATCAGTTCTTTTAAGAGCTATATTTTCTTCGATTGCAAGTTTTCTGAGATGTTTAATTCGGATATCTTAAGACTTTGTTCCTCTATGTTGGATTCGCCATATCAAATTTTGCAAATCTGAGCTCAAATTCGTATTCAGCAATCTTGAAAAGATGAAGAAACTATGTCTTGTACAAACTCAAGAAATTCTTAAAGTTTTGGTCCACCATATTGGATCCGCCACAATGAATTTTGCAAATCTGAGCTCAAATTAATTCAGATTCAGAAATCTCAAAAACCTTAAGACACTAAGTCTTGTATAAATTCAAGAATTTCTAAAAGTTTTAGTTCGTCATATTGGATCTGACATCTTGAATTTTGCAAATCTAAGCCTAAATTCGGATTCTTCTCCTTCTTTGCTAATTTCTCAATGTGAAACTGAAATGGTTAATGTGCCATATCTCGGAGAAAAGGAATCGTTTCGGGATGATAAAAAATGGAAATGAAAGGTAAAAAAGAGTACTAAACGATGGCGTAAGCAGATTTTAGGAAAAAAATTGCTGCTCTCGTGATATTGTTTCAAATATGGCTGAAAATGGCCATTTTTCCCCTTTTAGGTTGAAACATCTCGTAATCCTGACGTATAGGGAAAATTTGGACAACGGATTCGGTTTTAGGATATCAAAGTCCTTCGGGTTCACCCAGTCCTGTCTTTAGAGTACAAAAAATGTTAATTTTTGTCGGCCTGTGTAGTATTTGAGACGATATTTAAGAAATAGTTTGTAAGATAGTACATTAAAATTGTTGATAAAAAAAACATTTAATGGTTCTGTAAAGACTCTTAAACCCGTAGAAGGGATAGAGTATAAACAAATGAAGAAGAAATAATTCCACGTTTCAGTATCTTGTTCAGTGTTCGTCAAAAGCTACAAATCAGCGATAACCTTCTTTGAATGATTTTCAGGCACTCTTATGGGTCTGCAAATATGTAATACCGCATAAATTACTAATTTCCACTTTACGTAATACTGACGTTTATCAACGCTTCTTGATTTTTTTTATGAATCATAAATTATCGGAAATTTAAAAACTCCCAGTAATTTTCTTACTGATTTCCGATTGTTTAAACAATGGCAATATGTTTATACATAATTTTTTTCAGTTAAGGCTCGAAATTAATGTATTTTCGACGTTATGAGTTCTTCAATCAATGATAAGAGTCAAATAATTTTACAATTATTTAAATAATACCTATTCGTTCAAGTATATAGTTTACCTAGAAAAATCTGGAGAAACATTTTTTTGACCAAATTCTTTACAGATTTTAATATTCTTGAGTACTACATTGTTTTCTACGAATACTCTTGAGTGGTAAAATAAATTTTAATTGTTCAAACATTCAAAAGTATTCTTGGACAACAAATTAGTCCTCAAAAGTATTAAACTCTGTCGAACATTTGGTAAAATAAAATGTTTCTCCTGATTTTTCAAGGTAAACTATAGACATACTTGAACTAATACGAAGGTATTATTCAAATATGTAATTGCGGAATTATTTTAACAAATTATATTACTGTTATCCTTGATTAGAGAACTCATAAATTCTAGAAAATACATTCATTTGGCGGCTTACATGAAATAATCAAATATTTAAACGAAATAAAGTTGCTTAAACATTTTAAAATTTGTTTACAAATTACTGGGTATTTTTACACATATAGAGATATATTCTTCGGTGACCCGTAAGATTGTCTTAAAATTATTCAAAATAATTTATAATTGATTCTTATTTCTTGACGATTTCTAAACAATGTACTGAAATACGGACTTGCTTGTAACATATTATCGCGTTTAAATCGTACAATCACAAGAAGCCAAGAAATTCTGAAGGTAAAAAATAAGGGCCACCGTAATGTAAACTGCAAAATTATACATGTACGTAAAAGTCTGTTTTGATCGGTAGGTAAAATGCTATCATGTATTCCAACAAATACTAATCTTCCTATTACGTAATAAGTAAATATGGTCCCTCTAAATTTCGCAGAATAATGTCATAAATCTGAACAACTTTGTCGACCTCGGTGTGAGACAAACAGCTTAATGAAATGCAAATAATTTAAAATGACGAATAAGATAGCGACTAGTATATAAATATTATATATATATATATATACTCTAAAATATTTCAAACATTATTTATGAGTCACTCTTTCATTGAAATTCTTCAGAGTCGATTCTCTTTCTTTTTGAGAAAAATGAGGACTATGATTGGAGTTATGGGTTTCATCTTAGCGGTTCTACCGAATCATATTGGTAAATATAATAATTTCTATAATTTGAGGGCATGCGACAGTCTGCTACGTGACCATTTACATGTTTAATATTCGGCATGTTTATAATTTTGAATATGCACATATTGTGCTGAATTTTTGGGTTTAAAATATAGAGGGGCACGTCTGCCTGGCCCATATGAGTTTTTATTATCTTTGAATAGTGCAATTTTATTAATTTCTAATTTGGAATGTAACTCAGGTCATGGTTTTAGAACCCTAGCTGAAATAGAATTGATGAAATTTCATTATTTATACAAAGTAAAAACTCAAATAGGCCAGACAGACGTGCCCTTATATATTTTCAATCATTTCCCAAAATTTTAACACAATGTTTACATTTTTCAGATTATAAAAAAGCCGAATATAAACCATGGAATATGGTCACGTGACACTCTGTTACACCTGAGAGCATAAATTCGTCCCTTTTGGCAAAATTCACACTACATCAAAATTACTTCATATGAATTTCTTAATTTTTGCAAAGACCTAAAAATAAAAAAGAAATGATATGGAAATTTAAAAATGTACCACATAATTCTTTAAACGGCGATGAGAAGAAAAATATTTTAAAGAGATCCATACAATTTTTGTGTATATTTCTTTTTGTCCTTTTCATCATAACCAAAGAAGAGGAAAGTTTGTGAACCGCTAGGTAGCGCTGGTCAAGACCTCGAATAACAATACAAAAAATTTTTTTGGCTCATTTCAGAAAACGATAAAAATTTCGAACTAAAACCTTAAATGAAAATTGTGGATCATTCAAAAATACCTTTTTCATGTGATACCCATTTTTTCGTGAATACCATTATTTTTCGAGACAAGAAGGAAAATATTGGTTAAAGGTATAGATATCCTTGAAATGGGCCGTGCGGCACTCATGTGATTACTAATTAGTCACAGATATAGTTTAGGACTTGCGTCATGCCGCTAACCCTCTGCAACGTCTCATTAAGGTTGGAAGGCACCCCTCTGACTGGTCATAGAAATAATTTAAATCGCACCCCAACCCCTTTACAACATCTCGTAGGGGGGGGGGAAGGCAGCCCTGTGATTGGTCACAGAAATTATTTAAGTCGCACCTCTACCCCTTTCCAGCGTCTCGTGAGGGCGGGAAGACACCCGTGTGACTGGTTATAGAAATAATCGTAGTCACACCCCGACCCCTTTCCAACGTCTCGTGGAGGTGGGAAGACAATTCTGTGACTTTTCACAGAAATAATTTAATGCAAAACCCTACCCCTTTCCACAGTGGTGTTTTGTCTAGCCAACGAAATTTTTTTAAATTTGCTACGTAAATTTTGAAAATCTGTTTTCTTTAAAAAGTGGGGCCTTTTGGTATGTTTTGCTGCAGATAAAATACGACAAATGAAATGCTCATCGTGAATTAGTTGTCAATAGGAGAAATGCCCACTACATTTAAATCATATTTAAAAACACTGCAAAATATTGAAAAACAAACTTGTGGAAGAAGCTGACAGAATTTTGAAACGTGTTTTTTTGAAAAGCGACACGACTCACGCCACGGTTTATGAACGGCTGTTCAATAGAACAATCTTCACATAAAATTTAAAACAATTATGGGGCTCGGCTTTGTCTATCTGACGAAACTTTTTAAAATTTGCTGCGTAAATTTGGAAAACATGTTCCCTTCAAAACTGATGCCTTGGGGAAATTTTTACTTCAGAGCAGATTAAATATTACTAACAAACTACTCATCATGATTTTTATTCTCAATAAGAGAAATGCCTACAGCATGTAAAGAATATTTAATACACTGCAAAATATTGAAAAATAAGGTCGTGGAAGGAGTTGACAGAATTTTTGAATATATTTTTTAGAAAAGCGACCCGACTTGCGCCACAGTCCATTTGCGACTGTTTAAGAGAACAATCTTCACATGAAATTTGAGACACTCACGGGGATCGGCTTTGTCTAACCGATGAAACTTTTTGAAATTTGCTGCGTAACTTTGGAAAACCTGTTCTCTTTAAAAACTGAGGTCTTGGGCAAATTTTTTTTTAGAGCAGATAAAATACTACAAATAAAATACTCATCGTGGATTTTGTTCTCAATAGGAGAAATGCCCACAATATGTAAAGACTATTAAAAAAAAACTGCAAGATATTGAAAAGAAAGCTCATGGAAGAAGCTGACAAAAGTTTTTAATGTTTTCTTGATATAAGGGACCCGACTCGCGCCACAGTTCATTTGCGACTGTTTAAGAAATCAATCTTCACATGAAATTTGAGGCACTTACGGAGCTCAGCTTTGTCTAACACACGAAACTTTTTGAAATTTGCTGCGCAAAATTGAAAACCCTGTTCTCTAAAAACTGAGACCTTGGGGAAATTTTCACTTTAGAGCAGATAGAATACTACAAACAAATACTCATCATGAATTTCGTTCCCAATAGGAGAAATGCCCACAACATGTAAAGAATATTTGAAAACACTGCCAAATATTGAAAAATAAACTCATGGAAGAAGCTGACAGAATTCTTAAATGTATTTTTCAAAAAAGCGGTCCGATTCGCTCCTCAGTTTCTTGTGACTCTTTAAGAGAACAATCTTCACATGATATTTGAGACACTCACGGGGCTCGGTTTTGCCTAGCCGACGAAACTTTTTAAAACTTGCTGCGTAAATTTTGTAAACCTATTCTCTTTAAAAACTGGGGCCTTACGCAAATCTAAGTTTTACAGCAGATCATATACGATAAATAAAATACTCATCGTGGATTTTGTTCTCAACAGGAGAAATGCCCACAAAATGTGAAGAATATTTAAAAACACTGCCAAATATTGAAAAGTAAGCTCATGGAAGAAGCTGACAGAATTTTTGAATGTATTTTTGAGATAAGCGACACGACTCACGCCACAGTTCACTTGTGACTGTCTAAGAGAAAAATCTTCACATAAAATTTCAGACACTTACGGAGCTCGGCTTTGTCTGACCGAAAAAACTTTCCAAAATTTGCTGCGTACATTTGGAAAACCTGTTCTTTTTAGGAACTGAAGCCTTAAGGAAATTTTTATTTTAGAGCAGATTAAATACTAAAAACAAAATACTCATAGTGAATTTTGTTCTCAATGAGAGAAATGCCCAGAATATGTAAAGAATATTAAAAACACTGCCAAGTATTGAAAAGTAAGCTCAAGAAAGAAGCTGACAGAATTTTTAAATGTATTTTTGTGATAAGCGACCCGTCTCGCCCACAGTTTATTTGCGACTGTCTAAGAGAAAAATCTTCACATGAACTTTAAGACACTTAGGGGGCTCTGCTTTGTCTGACCGAGAAAACTTTTCAAAATTTGCTGCGTAAATTTGAAAACCTGTTCTCTTTAAAAGCTGAGGCCTTGGTGAAATTTTTGTTTTACAACAGATGAAGTACTACAAACAAAATACTCATCGTGAATTTTGTTCTCAATAGGAGAAATGCCAACGACATGTGAAAAATATTTAAAGACACTAAAAAATATTGAAAAATAAGCTCATGGAAGAAGCTGACAGAATTTTTTAATGTATTTTATAAAAAAGCGATCCGACTCGCTCCTTAGTTCCTTGTCACTGTTTAAGAGAACAATCTTCACATAAATTTGAGACACTAACAGGGCTTGGCTTCATCTAACAAACGAAAATTTTTAAATTTGCTGCATAAATTTTGAAAACCTGTTCTCTTCAACAACTGGGGCCTTTCGGAAGTTTATGTTTTGCAGCATATAAAATGCGACAAATAAAATACTCATCATGAATTTCGTTGTTAATAGGAGAAATGCCCGCTACATCTAAAGAATATTTAAAAACACTGAAAAATATTGAAAAATAAGCTCATGGAAGAAGCTTACAGAATTTTCAAATTTATTTCTTGGAAAAGTGATCCGACTCGCGCTATAGTTCATTGGCGACTGTTTAAGAGAAAAATCTTCACATGAAATTTGAGACACTTATGTGGCTCGACTTTATCTAACAACAGAATAGTCATCGTGAATTTTGTTCTCAATAGGAGAAATGACCACAACATGTAAAGAATATTTGAAAACACTACCAAGTATTGAAAAGTAAGCTCATGGAAGAAGCTGACAGAATTCTTAAATTTATTTTTGTGATAAGTCACCCGACTCGTACCACAGTTCATTTGCGACTGTTTAAGAGAAAAATCTTGACATGAAATTTGAAACATTACGGGGCTCGGCTTTGTCTGACCGAAAAAACTTTTCAAAATTTGATGCGTAAATTTGGAAAACCTGTTCTCTTCAAAAACTGAGGCCTTGGGGAAATTTTCATCTTAGAGCAGATAAAATACTACAAACAGAATACTCATCGTGAATTTTGTTCTCAATAGGAGAAATGCCCACAACATGTAAAGAATATTAGAAAACACTACCAAGTATTGAAAAGTAAGCTCATGGAAGAAGCTGACAGAATTTTTGAATGTATTTTTGTGATAAGTCACCCGACACGCGCTGCAGTCCATTTGCGACTGTTCAAGAGAAAAATCTTGACATGAAATTTGAAACATTACGGGGCTCGCCTTCACCTAACAGACGAAACTTGTTAAAATTTGCTGCGTAAATTCGAAAAAATTTTTCTCTTTAAAAACTGAGGCCTTTGGAAAATTTATGTTTGACAGCAGACAAAATACTACAAATAAAATATTCATCATCAATTTTGTTGTCAACAGGAGATATGCCCACTACATGTAAACAATATTCGAAAATATCGCAAAATATTGAAAAATAAGCGCATGGAAGATGCGGACAGAATTTTGAAATGTATTTTTCTAGAAAAGCGACGCGACTAGCGCCACGGTTCATTTGCATGCTATCAATTCCTTAAAAATAAAAAGTCACTGCAGCGTGAAGTTGGCGACGGGAACAATTTTTGCTCTTGGGTGTAAATGCCCCTCATCACTGTTATAATCTGATTTCTTCATATTAACCGATCTCGATTTTTTTTACAAATTATTTTCTCGTCAACTGTCACCAATTCCGGATGGGCGCATTTACATTTCAAAACTTCGTACAAAATAAATCACCCTACTCTTCTATGTAAAATCCCATATAATCTCATATATGTAATCTCACGTAGTACCGACTTTTTAAATTTCTATCAATTACCTAGTTAAACGTACAAAAATGTTTGTGTTTGTACGTGTCGAAATAATCCAATATATGCCAGTTATTCCCGAATTTTTGAATATTTTAATTATTCTGACAACGAGGATCAAAAGCTCGATTATTATACTAACAATTTGTTTCTGTATTAAATCCAGAAGCTGCAATACAGTACAAAATATTTTGACACTATACACTCACTTTTGCAACACCAATCAAAATGAAAATATATCTTATGCTCAGAATAGAAACAGTGGCCTAACTAGAAACGTGAAAGTATCCTGAAAAAATTTTTAGAAGGCCCCTTTAATAAAAAGAGCAATTCATGTAATACAAAGTATTGTCATATTTTAAGAAAAAGGCCGAGGTATAAATTGCTTAGTAGTGAACAAAATTTGCCAATAAATTGAAAAATAAAACGAATAAACGAACATACATATAAATTCTGTTAATTAAATAAGCGTAGAACTTCAATTTTCATCGAAAACAATTGAAGAGTGACGACATGTAAAATTTTCATTTTTATCTTCTGAAATTTATATAATAAGATACGAAGTTGTTTGTCTTCTTATTTCACGTGCAAAAGGAGTGGAGGTGAATAAGCAGAAATTGTTTAATTGAAAGCAAGTTTTTTTCACTACTCATTACATATTTGAAGAAGAATTTACACAAGGATTATAATTCTCATCTAGATTTCAAGAATGTTTGCAAGTATTGGTAGTCAAATTCAAGGGCACATCAACGGCCACGTTTCTCCATATTTCACAATACAAATAATGTAGATTTTAATCATACGTGGATTTACAAAAACAGTGGCGTAACTAGAAACGTGGAAGCCTCCTGCAATTTTTTTAGGCGGCCCCTTTAAAAAAAGAGCAGTTCATATAATACAAAGTACTGTCCTATTTTAATGAAAAGTCCGAGTCATAAATTGGTTAGTAGTGAAGAAAATTTTCCAATAAATTGAAAAATAGAAGCTAAGGGTTCATCCACATATTACGTAAGGTGTTTTTCTGAAATTTTCAACCCCCCTCCCCCATGGAAGATACCGTAAGATTTGCCTCGATCCCCACTCCCCCCAAAAAAATCTCAGTGAGATTTTATAAACTTAGGGAACAAACATACATATAAATTCTGTTAAGTAAATAAACGTAGAACCTTAATTATATTAGTTTTAGAATAGAAACTTTCCACTTTTCTAAAATAATGTTTTTAAAGCATTGAGAATATACTTCAATGTTTATTTAAACAACTATTCTTTAGCATATAGACGATGAAGATTTATATTTATTTATCGCATGCTTCACAGTCTTTCCCCCATTACCTTCTTTTTCCCTCTTTCTCGTTTTTAACTTAAGGCCATGTTATACTTACTCGATTCTTACTTACTGTTATTTTTTGCGATTGGTCCTGAAATTTTCGAAATCCAATCAGAATTTTCCAAAAATTTTCTAAAATTAAACAATTTCTGTAGTTTCAGAAATTTAGAAACATACAAACGTTTTTTAGTGCATTCTAACTAATTTCCGAAAATTTCAACTCGATATCTTAATTAGTATGGACATAAGTTGTTGCAAAAAATGTCGGTAAAGTAGGAATCTAGTAAGTATAGCATGGCCTTAAATGCGAACGGTATTAATGAAACCCAATAAGAAAATCCAACTGTTTTTGTTCGAAAGTTCATACTTTTTCAAGTGTTTTGTTCGGAAATTTTGAATTTTTTTTTCTTTTTTGACTGAAATTTGTTTTGTGCTCAATCAAACTACCATTTTGTTGAAGATTCGTCTTTCTGGTTTTAAAATTCATATCTTGTGGTAAAAATTGCATCTTTTTTGGTTCAAAATACAACTATTTGATAGAAACTTAATCTGTTTCGGTTTTGGTTGAGAATTCAACTGTTTTCGATTCAAAATTAAAATCGCGTTTATTTGATCTATCAACTATTACATTGTTTGTTGAAAAATCATCTTTCTTCTCGCTTTCTTCTAAAAAATTCCACTCCTTGCTTAAAAGTCGAAATACTTTGTTAAAAATTCATTTTTTGGTTCGAAGATTCATAATTTTAGTTGAAAGTTCATTTCTTTGGTTGGAAAATTAACTATTTTGTTGAAAATTCGTATTTATGTTGAAAATTTATCTTCCTTAGTAGAAAATTCAACTATTTCATTGAAAATTTATGTATTTTGTTGAAAATTTGTCTTTTTTGGTAGGAAATTAATCTTTGCGGTTAAAAATGCAACTGATGGGTTGAAAATTAATCTGTTTCGGTTACGGATTCAACTATTTTGTTGAAAATTCATCTTATGTGGTTGAATATTCATTTGCTTGGTTGAAAGTGGAACTAATTTATTAAAAATTTATTTTTTTCGTTGAAGTTTCATTATTTGAGTTGAAAATTCATCTTTTTGTTGAAAATGTAACTTTTTTCAGAAAGTTAATGGTTTATTGGTTCAAAATTAATTTTTTCACTGAAAATTTAACTATGCTGCTTTTAATTGAAAACTTACCTTCCATAGTTGAAACTTTATGTATTTTGTTGAAAATTCATCACTTTTTGTTGAAAATAGAACTACTCTGTTAAGAATACATTTTTTTAGTTGAAGATTCATCATTCAAGTTAAAGATTCATATTTTTGGTTGAAAATTTAACTCATTTGCATAAAATGTTGGTTGGAAATTTAATTATTTTTGAGAAAATTCACTTTTTTTGTTGAAAATTCACTAAAAATTTAACTGTTCTATTTTTGGTTAAAAATTATTCTTTTTTAGATGGAAATTCAACTGTTTGGTTGAAAATTAAATTACTTTGTTGAGACTTCATCTTCTTTGGTTGAAAATTCAACTGCTTGGTTGAAAGTGGAACCAGTTTGTCAAAAATTTATTTTCTTCGTTGAAGATTCATTATTCAAGTGGAAAATTCATATTTTGGTTGAAAATTCAACCATTTTATTTGAAATTTATGTAATCTATCGAAAATTCGTCTTCTTGGAAAAAAATTAATCTTTTTGGACAAAAATGAAACTGTTTGGTTGAAAATTATTTGGTTCTAGTTGAGGATTCGATTATTTTGTAGAAAATTCGCCTCCTTTGGTTGAAAATTCAACTATTTGGTAGAAGCTTTATGCATTTTGTTTTAAATTCATCTTTTTGTTGGAAAATTAATATTTTCGGTAAAAATGCAACTGTTTGGTTGAAAATTATTTTCTTTGTTAAAAATTTATCTTTCTTAATTGAAATTTCAACTATTTGGTTTGAATTTCATATATTTTGTTGAAAATTCGTCTTGTTTTGTATAATAGAATTCCAAATGGTTGAGAATTCATCTTTTGCGTTGTAAAATTAAAATTTTGAGTTTCAAGTTTGATTATTTTGTTAAAAAGTCATCCTTTTTCATTGAAAATTAATATGGTTTTAGTTGAATACTCAACTATTACATTTTTCGTTGAAAATTCGTATTTTCCGGTTGAAAATTCAACTACTTGGTTGAAAATGGAACTACTTTGCTGGAACTTACTTTGTTGGTTGAAGATTTATCATTTGAGTTAAAAATTCATCTTTTTGTTGCAAAATCAATTGTTTTGTAGAAAGTTAGTGGTTTTGCGGTTCAAAATTAATTTCTTGACTGAAAATTCAACAATAACTATATATAATAATAATATTATATAATATAACTATAAATTAATATGGAGCGTTATTGAACATTTCATAAAAAATATTATGTAAAAAAAGCAATCATTATTTATTTTACTTAGAATCAACATTGATAAATTGATTTTTAACTGTATGAAAATCTTCATATGTATAAAATGGACACTTTTAGCCCACATTATGAATAGTTTGAATAATTATTCGAGTTTTATCCTAAAATAGGAATGCCGTGTAAACGTACAAGAAACTTGCGGAACAGACTTTAAAGTGATATTTGTAATCCTTAACCCTAAAATATTGAACTCTCTTCTTGATTATTATTTTGTTCAACTCAATATAAGTGATACCTGCGAGCCTTAAATATTTAAAAAATTGCCTAATATTATTTAGAAATTTTTTATTTAAAATTTGTAGTTTGGGACAGGTGCGTTACCGGATATTTTGGGTACTTTTTCACTTATAATTTCTAAACGCAGTCGTCTAAAATCTTAAAACTTCACTAAATTGTGCTGCATGTAATTACAATCAGGGCACTTGCCAACCTATTCACGGACCTACTATAACTACACGAACAGGCTCTAGTCGGGATACTTTTTTTGTTGAAATTACAAATTTTTTAGAAGACATGGCATGATCAAAGACATAATAGTGGAGGCTAGATGACTTACTATTTAAAAAGTATAATTAAAAAAGTATTAGGTTAGTAAACAGAAATTAGCTTTTTTAAATTCTCCAAACAAACAACATGAAATTTTTTCTAGTGTTTTAACTTATATAATGAAACTATTATCGATTCTGCAACTTTCAACCGCAGAATTGTTACATTGTTTATAATTTGCTCAAATGACAGACAGACTTTAGACTGTGCGCTTTCGAATTTACCGCCATGTGTTGCGCCCTCTGCGTCTGCGTTGCCACTTTCGGAAGTTTCAGTTTCTTACCTCGCACGGGGATACATTCACGCTGTCTTCTCGTAATTCTCTAATAAAATTTGTGATCCGTAATTAAAATCAACCTAATTTCAGTGATCAGTTTTAAAACCCAAGAAAACAAATAGAGCACGGATAATTATTATTTTTTAAAAGTATATAGTACTTTATATTCTAGGAAATTTATATGTTAGGAAATTTGAGCAACAACGCTTAAATTTTCTGCTAATCTCCAGGCGAGAATTTGTTCACTTGATTTGATTTTTAAAGTTCATCGTAGGTATTCTTTACGATGAAGCATTAAAGTTAAATCTCTCGTCTAAGAGTAAACTTTTTTAACCGTGTGACCGGAATACCCGACCGGGTCCCGGCCGGAATTGAAGCCGGAAACCGATCAGTTTACCGTGACGTTTTTATCCGGATCCCGGTCAGTTTCCCCGACCAGCGTCCGGATAAATCTGGGGCTGTCCGGCCGGATCCCTGATTCGATTTCTACACAGGAATTTATTTTTTTTTGTAGAAAAAAAACTGAATTATTTAATTAGTTTAGTAATTAATACAACAATTAGTTTCCTAATTATACTTTTTTTGCAGAATCAGCTTGGGAACATAGTGAAGCCGCAATTCATCCTATTCCACTTCAATTCCATGCTGTTTGTTACCAAACTTTTTCATATGTAATTTGGCCTTTAGAAGCAGGCTTTCATAAAGTAGGAATACTGGATAATTGCATTATTGGAATAGTCCATGGAAAATTTCTGTTTCCACTCATGGGTCTTAGAACTGGTCGTCACAATGTCTATGGAAGAATTAAAATACACGTCCATGTTGACCATGCCAACGTGACTGAACCAATATGGGAAGAGAATCCTATAAATAAACGGTTTTTCAACAAGAACGGATTTGGGCCAGATGTCTTCATTCGTTGGGCCGAGAGAGTCTAAAATTCAATTTAAAAGTGTATATGGGTTACAGGGTGTCCCATTTTTTAAATAAAAATTTGTCTTCAATATTTACTCATGCACGGTTTTTGTTTGCATTTCAATGCGAAAATATATTGTAAGAAAGGAGAAACTTATCCTGGCCCAAGTCTGACCCAACTTTGACCCAGCATTGGTACAGTCCTGGTTCATCCTTGGTTAACTCATGCTCACACCTTTGCTCATCCTGTATGATTTTTTAATGAATCAGAGCAAATAATTTTAATAGATATCATGTATCCACATTTTTTCTTATTTTCATAATCTTCATTTGCTGACTTATTCAGCAGAAGATTTGGAATGACCCAAATGATTCTGCTGGTTTTTATTATTGTCTAATAATAGATTTTTGAGAATAATAAAAAAAAATTTCAACTCACAAAAAATATTTATTTAGATTTTGAAATCTACTTGATACCTTTCATTAAATAACAAAATCCCGTGAGAAAAATGCCTCATTTAGCCTAATTTAAAAAAAGCCCGTACCAGGCTCTGATCAGGTTGCCTGATTTAAAAATTCATATAGCATATAACGGCCCTGATCAGGTCCGAGTAAGGCCCGAATAGGCTGCCCTTATTACTAAGTATGGCAATCTGATTATTATCTAATTTACGGCCCTGATCAGGTCTAAATAAGGCCCGGATAAGCTGCCTTTTTTTTATTTTGAACCTTTTCAAAAGTATTTCAAATTTTAAAACCCATCACCTTATTGTGTGCTGGAAGATTAACATTCTATGCATATGGGTATAATTGCTCATTGTACGAAACAAAAAAAAACATAATGTGACACTTAAGAGAAAAAAAATTGATTTATTTAAAATTATAAAATATACGCTTACAATATCGCAGCGATATTATTATTTAGAGAAGTTGGATATTTTTTTTCATTTAATTAAACTCATTTTTAAAAATAAAAAACTTTTGTTCATATTTATCTGTATGATTATTGCTAGAATTTATTGATTTCAAATAGGCCCGCGCTTTTCGGTACATGCGTAGTTGAAAACGTCGACGCCCGTTAGAATCACTGGCGTGCGCAACCGCCAATCCGCCATTTGCAAAACTGTTTTCGACGCTACGACATGACTGTATTGCTTTTTTCCTCTTCAAACATTACGTACACTCCAGTCTGTATTGAATGAAAGTAAATAGAATCAAATAGAATTAATGAAAATAAGTGCAGTGAAAGATTTTAATCCAAGCGTAAAGTGAATTTAGTGTACATAGGAGACAAAGAAAAGTGATTTCTCAAGTTAGAACATTCTTTGTATTTTTTGGAGTACCATCATTTCTTCAAGTGGCTTCGAAAATACAAGTGCATTTGAGATGAAATCGCGATACAGTCATGTACCTTGAATGTACACTCAATATAGATTCATGAATTCTTAGGTTATTAATATGTAGTAGGGTGAATACTAGGGTGGATCGAAAAACCCGAATTTTTGAAACTCGAAATGTAATAGTGCAGAAATGTTGCTTCTTGGGAAGACGAATTGAGGCAAAACAGAATTTCGAAATTGCTCAATGTTTGACCCTCGCGCATCGAGGTCAAAGTTTCGAAGTCTTAACTAATTTTTGCAATTTTCTTATTTTTCAAAAAATTGGCAACATTTCGCTGTTCGATGTCAGGAATAATATTTGAGCACATAAATACCACCACGGGCGGTGGCTGCACATCTTGTTTCACCCACGCCCTACCCAACCAACCAAATAGGGCCTACTTCGTCATTAATGTTAGTATCAGCATACTGAATACCTTTATTTTCAATCTTTCACGGTGAATGGTACCTTGTTTGAGAATGATGGCATGATTTCCCTGGACATTAATATGAGCCGATCAAACCATTTCTGTTTTTGAACCCAACAACTTTTCCTGCTAGCTCCGTTACGAACTTAACACAGCACTCAACTGATTGAGTATGGCAGGGAAAGTCTCTGGAATTCCAATCTGAGATAGATCCAGATTCCCTTAGTGAGATGATGTGTTCAGTTGAGATATTACGCAAAAGAGGGGAAGAGAAGAGTTTGGTGGAGCTCCAGTCGATAATGTCTGAATAATCTGTCGCAGCAAAGTTAGATGTTTGCAGTGAAAGAGCAAGCTTTCAGGATGAGCAAAGAACACGTTACGTTCGATGACAGGATCTAAGATTTGGTTTCAATAGCCTCGCACACATGTTTTAGTCCGTCTGTGAAATAACTATTCTTCCTTAGAGCAAACCATACAGGCATATAGCAGGCAAGTATGAACTTCACTATCTGTATCAGTTCATTGGATGGACTGATCGTTGATATATATAATCTCAGATCTAAGACCAATTTCTGTAGAACTTCGAGAAAAGTGCCCCAGGATATCAACTGATTCGAAAGTATGTGGATCGTGCAGAAAAGAGATGTCTGAATTTTCCCTATTTTCTCCATTGTTTATTGAAGTAGGAAAAACTTTCACTTTTGACACTTGCACAAAAGTCTTGGGGTCGCAGGAGATTGGTTAAAGGATTTGGGGCCTCTAAACGCCAGACTCGAAAAGCGAAACAACTGGTAGCAGAAAACGGTATTTTAACATCTCCTAATCCAAAAAAAGGTAGAGCTCATGAAACAGAGAGTTTGGTTAAAGATTTTTACCTCGATGACGAAAATAGTCGTATGATGCCCTGAAAGAAAGATTTCGACTCAATTAAAAAAGATGATGGCTTTCTCGAGCACATTCAGAAAAAGTTAATCCTGTGCAATTTTTCGGAATTATACAGCAATTTCAAAAATCAGTACCCTTAAATTAAAATTAGTTTTTCAAAATTCTCTCAACTTAGACCTCGTCAATGCGTACTCGCTGGAGCTAGCGGAACTCATGATGTTTGTGTGTGTTCACCACGAAAACGCTAATCTTATGCTTGATGTCATGAAAATAAAAGAAGTCACCAGTAATACTAAGTCTCCTATTGTAACACATCATGACGCTGTCCGAAAAATCATATGCAGCAGTCCTAGTCCAGAATGCTACCTTAATGAATGCAAATCATGTCCCAGTACAGATGCTCTCAAAGATTTTTTGAAATCGATTTTTGCAGTTCACTCTATTGATAGGATAGAATATCAGCGTTGGCAACAAACTGATAAGAGCACATTACGTACTGAGATTACTGATGCAGAAGATTTTGCAGAAGAACTTGTCGAGCTTCTGTTTAAATTGAAGTCTCATTCTTTCATAGCTAAGCAGCAGTCTTTTTTCTTCAAACGTCTGAAGAAAACCTTAAAAGAAGGAGAATTTCTCATTCTATGCGATTTTGTTGAAAACTATGTAATCGTAGCGCAAATGCAGCAGTCATTTTATTGGAACAATGATCAGGCTACAATCTTTACAACTGTCATCTATTACAAAAACGGCAATGAATTAAAACATCGCAGTCTAGCTTTTTTATCTGATAGCCTAAATCATGACACAATACCTGTTTACGAATTTCAGAAAGTTATAACCAAATACCTGAAAGAAAATTTCACACAAAAAAATGATTTACTTTACCGATGGTGCAGCACAAAATTTCAAAAACAAGTACAATTTCGCAAATCTGCTGCATCATGAAGCAGACTTCAGTATTCAGGCGAATGGCACATTCACGCGACTGCACATGGAAAAGGACCATGTGATGGAATTGAGGATAATTTGAAAAGACTCGCCGCACGTGCTAGTCTCCATCGAAATCAGATTTTGACTGCTGATGCTGTATATCAATGGGCTAAGAAAAACTTGCCTGAAACGATAATATTTTTCATCTCCAAATAAAATCATGCCGCCACTACTGAAAACCTTAAAATTCGATTCGATTCGATTCTTCAAAAACTGTGCCGGGCACACAGAAATATCATTCTTTTGTACCCTCTTCAAAATCGACTCTGATTTTAAAGAAGTATTCGTCATGTCCACAGTATGACATTCTTCCGAAGAGAAAGATCGCAAAAAAAACGCGAAGAGAAGAGCAAAGTGAACGTTAAATTGAATGAAGAATCATTTTTTGAGTAACACTGTGAGAGGCAAGGGAATCTACATAAAAAAAGCACCCCGAAATGTGAAAGACAAGTAGACTCACATCAAAAAGCACCCCAAATTGTTAGAGGCCAAGAGATTAACACCAAAAAACTCCCCAAAACGTGAGAGGAAAGGGGACTCACACCAAAAAGCATCCCAAAACGTGAGAGGCAAAGGAACTCACATAGAAAAAGCACCCCGAAATGTGAAAGGCAAAGAGACTCACATCAAAAAGCATCTCAAATTGTTAGAGGCGAAGACATTAACACCAAAAAAACTCCCTAAAACGTGAGAGGCAAGGGGACTCACAACAAAAAGCACCCCAAAACATGAGAGGCAAAGGGACTCACATAGAAAAAGCACCCCAAAATGTGAAAGGCAAGGAGACTCGCATCAAAAAGCACCTCAAATTGTTAGAGGCGAAGAGATTAACACCAAAAAAATTCCCCAAAACGTGAGAGGCGAGGGGACTCACGCCAAAAAGCACCCCGAAACGTGAGGGGCAAAGGGACTTTTCAGAAACCATCTCGAAATGTAACAGACGATAAGGACCGTCCACCAAAATCGTTTCTTATTGTATTATTGTCTACCGTTTTCCTACAGTGGAACCGTATTGAAAATATTATTTAGAAAATATCTAAACCGCTTCTCAGCTACATAAAAGTAAGAATGAAATAAAATATTTGTTACACGTAAACAGAAAAATCATTTTTATCAAGTATTAGAACCACGGAGACACTATAGCACGCCTAGTTGCGCTTTGGCTAGTTGGCGCGGGGTACCCGCGCTCGTACGACCTCATATAATTCCACCAATACTTTCCATCCCATATTCGTTTCGGGATGTTTATCCCAAGAAAAAATCAAGCTTTCTTCTAGCCTAATTTTTAAAAAAATGACACATTTGGAGAAAAACTCGAAAACGCTTTTAAAAATGAAAAATCGAGATGAAATAATCCTTTTACTCTATAGTGGTTATTCTTATTGTAAACCTTGCTAAATGACCTTTCGAAAACTCTGATAAAAAGGTTGAATTGGATGGCTGTATCAGGAGTTATGTACAATTGAAAGTTAACGGTCGGGGTGAATCATCGAGAATTTGAACACCTGTAAGCTTGACAACTCGTTGTACTAGGTGCGCCCCCTTTACTGAATTTAAAAAGGACCACTAGCACCATAATCTGGCATGGCTTGAATAAGATAGGAGGCAACCAAATTTTAGGCGGGGACACTTGGCAAATTTTACCCGTATATGAGGAGGTCGTCGAAATACGGCGATATGGTGCCCATGACCTGTATCCCTGAAGTAATGCTAACGCGGATTCCGTGAATACTGGCAGGCATGGAGAGGAGGTGAGTTTAGTGGATTTTACTCCAACCGAGACCCAAACTCTGTGCGCAGTAGTTAACAAAAGTATTTATGGCCCAGGTATAAGTATTTTAGGCACCTACAGAGTAGGTTGAGTACCTGTGGAACCTGGTTCCCAGATCTAAGTACCTTGGGTGCATACTGCGCAGATACTAGTAACTTAGGTGAAGACTGTGCAGGTCATGTGGCTATTGGATATCCACTGCGCAGGTGTAAGTACATTGTGGTCATTTTGACTTTCAAACTCATGTGATTGCAGCATTTTCCTTCAGCTCTTCGCACTCGTCGGCAATCGCCTATTTTGCACATTTGTATCATAAATAGCTATTTGTAACACATGTACGGGATGTTCGCTCCTCGAGGCATCTATAGCTTGTGGGAAGTTACCAATTCTGAAACGGTGCAAAAAAATTTGTTTTTATTACTTCTCAAATCGAAAGTTCCCTGCATTTGTTACAAAAAATATTGTGCTATAACATTATTATTTAGGATATATTCAAAACGTGAATACAAAGTGAAATACCTAATAATGTTTCATATCCAATTTTAAATATTCAATCTTTATTCGTTTAAGACTAATGCCAGCAATAGCAGCACTACTTTGCATATCGATCTATATTATTCCATTCATTGGATCAGGACCAAAATGGAGGAAAGTCACAAAACATCTAATGTCCGATGTATGTAGTGAAAAATTGTGGACAGTCCTACTGTTCGTGAATAATATGGTCAATAAAAAGGGATATGTAAGTTCTTCTCAGTATTTTTATACGTGCACAGAAACTTCGATTTTTAACTAATTTCAAATTTTAACTGCTATAATTAATTGATACATAAACTATTTAAAAAATCAAATTACAGTGTTTAGGGCATTTATGGTCAACAGCTGTTGACATGCAGCTCTTTTGGATATCCCCGCTTATTTTATATCCACTGGCTAAAAGAACGAATCTAGGATTACTGATTTTAGGTATCTTGTTCTTCGCTTCAGTGATAACTCCTGCCATAGTTCTTGCCGTGCATCAGTTTCCATTTGCTCTAAACTCAGTAGAAGTGAGGTAAAACAGATTTTATTGTATGTATATAGCTAGTCTTTAATATTCATTGTTGTTTTTTTAGACCATTTTCCACAGTATTATTTATAATATATTTCCCCTTCTCGAAATATAGTGAAGTAACATTTTTTTTTATTATTGTTCAACCAAAGATGTAAAATATGCTAAAGGATTCTGGATTATATACTTTGTAATTTTCACGCTTTTTCTATGCAACATGCAGCATGTTGTCAAATTTTAAAAAGATTTGTAAAACCCCCAGGTGGAATTTATAATAGCGCCCCAGTATTGGCAAAATCCCTAATGATAACTATCGCACATAGCACAACTGCCGAAATAACCTGGTCCTTTCTCGGGAGTTGGTCCAAATGGCCGGAAGAAAAAACCAGTTCAGTCTTAGATTTAGACCTACCATATACTTAGACCTAGGTAAAAACATAGGCTCATGTCCGCCTATATCTTTTTATTTAATTTTTACATTCTCATCAGAGAATGTATTAAATTTGTGTAAAATTTGACCTCCC
>JAUMHM010106072.1:0-22338 GCA_032362435.1 Melikaiella ostensackeni
GCCTTGCTTTAGCTTCAAAGCGAAACGTTCTGCCTCCAAACATGAAATCCACTTTGAATAAAAGATGACTCGTACGTAGATGAAGATAAATGTTTGCAGGCTTCTAAATGGATTCTCAAGAATCGAGATTCCTGCGTATGACAAGAATTTTCTAATTTTAAATTTAAAAAATAATAATAATAAGAAAGAATAGTCTATGTATTATTGCAGTCGACTTGTCGAAGCTTCAGTGAGTTCATTGGATCGTAAATCGCGCAAGAGATGATATCTCGAGGTTACGCGTCCAGATATCCAAGTTACATCGATCCTCCTTTTAAAAAGTTAAAGTAAATTTCACCACGCTATCAGAACGAAACTTACTTCCAACTCTATAAGAAAAATATTTTCCCTCTTTTCATTTACTTTTAAATTTCTGTTCTCTTCTTTGGTGTTGCATTAATTAATAACTCCCTTCATTCCTCTTTTCATTTATCATATATGTAGTTTATTTTTATAATGAAGCAATTACAGATTCGTTCAGTAATAGTTTTAAATAAATGTTGCACGAATATATTTTCCTGATATTAATTAAATTTGAGGAATGAAGTTAAGTATGTTTTAATATTAAGTACATATCATGATATTAATTATTAAATTTAATTCAACTTTTTCAGCTTTATCTTTGCTTTTAAAGTAATTGAGAAACTTTCTATCTTCATTAATTGGAAAACTTTTTAGTTTAGTAAATAAAATATAGATAAAATATTATGATGAAAAAGTAAATTTCATGTTAAATTAAATTTAGGATGTGTATCGTGGTTGATTAAAATTATCACTTACTACTGATTGCGAGTGTTACTCTAGCCTTCAGTTATCTACTGTTTGTTGAAAAACATTCGAAGTAAAATCCTGTTTAATTTATCCCGTTAGCGAAAAAAAGTAAGAGAAGAAGCTGTCATGAAATACGGAGAACAAATCAAAAACGTATTATAATATTTTCAAATACTCTTAAGGAAAAAAAAATTAATTTATATTACACTCAACCCTTATAAACAAATCTTACAGACAAATTGAATATTTTTAAAATTGATCCAGATGCAATATTGCGATACGTTTTGATTTTGTTGGCATCCAATTTTTTCCTTGTTTTGCGTTTAGTAAAATATGAAATAAAAGAAAATCTGCTCCCAAAAAAAGTTATCAGTTTCGCATTATTACTTGCTGGTGGTCCATTTAGTTTAATCGTGATACTTAATCAACCAAATTTATTAGGAATCAAAATTTCTGATTGTTTTATTTTTTTAAAGCAGCACATGTTTTTGAGACAAAAAACCGAAAGGAAAATTTGATTAGATATTTAGAGATTAAAAGATATTTAAAACAAAGTAGTCGTATGTTAACAAAAAATTCTTCATCAATATATTAATATTCTTGAAGATGTATTTTTTCATAAGATCAATAATTACTTTCTTTTTGAATAGCTTTCGATAAAAAGAGAATAATTCTCATGATTAGGTGTTCTCAAGAAGCCAATAATATTTTTAAAAAATATATATGTTTTAGAGCATGATTATATGGAATAAAAGGTAGAATTTCGCAGGTTTCCTAGTGAAATAGGTAATCGATATTTCACGACCCCGTAATTAGCTATACATATAGATTTGAAATTTGTGAAATTTATTTTTTTTAAACTAGTAGTCCTGTAAACATTAAATTTCTTTAAACAATTTCTTTTTTCAATGGCTGAAAAACAACTGGAGGTATTCTAGTCAGGAATCTGCCAATGTGCTTGAAAGTGTTTTCAGACTGATAGTTTTATTTATAATAATTAGGCAATATTTTATAAAAATATAATTTTTAAAGAAATCTAATTTTCGCTAAATTGAAAGAAAAGATCTGAAGATATTGCGGAGAGGAATCGAACGATACTGTTGGTTTTTCGACTGGACTATTATTTTTTGAAAAGTAAATTCCACAAAACTCAAATCTATTTGTATAGCTAATCTAAGAATCGTTATATTCTCTGCGTTAAACTAATTTGATTTAAATTGATTTTTCATGATATAATTTGACATTCATGATTATTTTGAAAATCTATAAAATCGTGTAGAGTTCTGAAGAGAAGTATAGAATATGTATAATGGATCATAAATAAAGGTTTTTGATCATCAAGCCGCAAAAGTTATTTGTTATTCATGTAGAATGTCTTTTTCTATACTAAATATCCTTTGCGAGAAAAGTATCGATACTATTTTTGCTAAATGGTAAATTTTCTAAACACTTGTAATGAATCTCAGAGAATGCCGGTTTTCATGAAATTATTTTGAAACTGCTGAAACTAAATCCATGTAAATTACTGTAACTACATGTTAATAATTGCGGTAAAAAATAATTTCAGAAAAAAAGCAATTTATTACAAGTGAATATAAGTAATTGTAAGTGATTTCAATTGATCAAAAGTTATTACAACTGACTGAAAGTGATTGCAAGCGATTGCAAGTAATTGCAAGTGACTGCAAGTGATTTCAAATGATTTCAAGTGATTGCAAGTGAATAAAGCGGGTAACTCCCAATTTTCCAGAATAGGTTGGCCGGCCCATTCTCAGGAAAGAAATGAATTTGGATCTCAAACCATTTTTGAAGAGGAAAACGATGGTCGTAATTTCAAAGGATTTTATGCGATTATAGCTGATCGAAACTAATTCTCTGTTTGTGAAGTGACCAGGAGGAAAATTTTCTCATTAGAAATTCGGTGCGTCTAGTCGGTCGGGGAGTTCATTGAAGTGGAAAACTGAATGTTATTCAAAGTAAGACGAAATTCTCAAAAGCGACAGGGATTAATTAATAGTAACCAGACCTTTGAGCAGGGAGGCTCTTGCATCTTATTTACCCACTACGGATTTAATTTCATCCTCTTTCATCTAATACATTTTAACGACCCTAATGAATATTACTGAATAGAACTTCCCACAACTTAGGGCGCAAAATGAACTTGTTTTAAATATTATATCTCGAAAAATTATACGAAAACAAATACTTTGATTTAATACAAAATGAAAGAGACGTCCCTATAACAATATAGAGTGCAATATCTATATGCAAATATATTCATTGTTTTTTTGAATTTGTTTGTTTTAATCTTAGTGTACCATGAAGTAGAAGAAAATTCTCAAGTAATATTATTACAGCTGAGTAATGTGGAAAGAAAAGCAAAAAAATAAATATTTCTTATGTTTTTGTTAGACTCGTCAGCTTTTTCTATTCTATACTCCACTTTATTTTCATTTTGGCTCCGTCTAGGCATCCCGAAAAATTAGCGGAGATGGAAAAGGGGATGGTCTAATATTTCCCATAAGATAATTTGATATTGCGTAATTATTAAAAATAATAAATCACAAAGATAGAATCATAAGAAAGGTAATAAAAAATTAGTTCAAGCACACTTTGACTTACCGGATATTTTATTTTCGATGATGTGTCTAATATTTGAAGCTGAAACTTTTTAATTTCAGTTGGTGCATCACGCGCCGGTACATAAATCTAATATCGGCTTTCTTTCTTCTTTTTAGTTTTATACAAGACCAGTATAGTGAAAAATGAAAAAGGGTTGGACGAGCTTACACATGCTTGTAATATCCCATATTTAATATCTTCTTTCAACCGGAAAAATTTGATCATGGAATGACTTCACATTTCCTATCTCCAGCCTCTGCTTTAGACAAATTGTATTATAAGAATGAAATAAATAATTTTAGTATAGCTTCAAACTTTTACTTGATTTAGACAAATATTCAAATTGTTACTTACGTATAATGAAAAATGTATAAAAAATCACTTTCTTGATAAAATTTAATTCTTTACAGGGAATTGAGCAAATTGAACCTCAATTTGAATGAAAAAGATAATTTTAAAGAGTGTAAACAATGTAGTGTAAAATTGACAGAAGGGATTATGAATAAAAGATGTAGGTTCTCTTCGCTCATGGCATAATGTCCGCTTTATATGTATGCGGAATGATTTATGTGTATTCTCGCCCAATATTTATTCCCAGTGGCTCAGCTCGCAAAGGAATTTGGAATCAACGAAAATACGCATCACGGGTTATAATTTTCATTAAGAATATTATAGTAACATAAAAGAAATAATGATTCCTTAAATTTTCAAACTTAATTTTAGCGAAAAAAAAATGACAAAGAGCGCGGTCGTACTAAAGTTTAGTGTTCTAGGACCAAGTAATTGAGACTATTTATAATGAAGAAGAACAAAGTGAAATGTACTATTAACAGATGCACTTTCCCTTTGACTCATGCAAATATTACTTCCTTGCTTTTTGTACTTTCTTTGTCAAAAAGATAGGCAGATCTATCATATTTGGTTTTTCTAGTCTACGATTTCCTTAACTTAATCATTTTTTTTTTTTTTGAAGTTAGAGTTTTCGAAAACCTTATTTTTATACTAATTTTATTTCCGAGCATATATATTTCTTTCTCTTATGAAGGAATGAATTTTAAGTGCTCAAAACTAGTAAAGAACTGAGCTATTATGCAATTTTTCTTAATGTAATCGAGTGGTAAATGGACTAATTTTTGCATAAAATAACACTTTGAACCTTGATTTATATATAGCGATGAATGTAACTCTATAAATCGGGGACAAGTTAATATTGATCATCGAAAATAGAGCCGAAGCATCATATGCAAATCTAATTATTCAAAAAAACGGAAAAAATCCGTCTACAAAAAGCCCCGTTTAGCCCTCTTTGGAATGTTGGCCCCAGATAGGGGGACATGCGTACAATCCATAGGGGAAACCGACGAGGGCCCTGCAAAGACCCTGCTTGTTTGCCCTCACAATCGATCGGCTAAGATTTCTAAGTTCAAAGGGTTAATAATTTGTTGACACTACAAATTTTGACATTGGATCAATTTAGACTTACAAAAAATGCATTTTTGTTAGAAATTTGATAACATTTTTTTGTAAGCTGAACTTCAAAATCTCAGATATTCGACGAGGGCCCCTGTAAGGCAAACATGGGAGTAACCATGAGGGAAGCCCATATTCGATCCTTGTGGATTACATAACATGTCGTTTTCATGAGGGATCACGCCTAGATTGCTCTTATGGGCCCCTCATGTTCAGAGGGAAATCCAGACCCACTCCATTTTTCCACACGGGAAGGTGTAAGATTTAAGAAAAAACTCTTCTAATTTTTTTATTCTTATAGATTAATCAATTACTTACACAAAAAATATTTAAAAACTTACTGTCAATATGATAATTACCATTAAAGTTTCAATAAAAAGTCCATCTACTTTAACGTAATTTGTTTTTTATCTAAAATTGAAATAAAATTATGATAGCAGTAAATTTCTATTTTCAATATTTTTGTTATTAAGAAAACACTTGTAGCACAATATATTATTTTTTCAATTGTATATTTTTCTTGAAAATCGTTTTAGATGTCAATTTTTTTACAATTTTGATTATATTAGGGGGAGAAAAATGTATACGTAGATTTTAATGAAATACTTTCTTTTTAATAGAAAAGGTTGAAGCTCATCCAATGAATATCCTGAGAATGACAAAATATGAATTCGGAAAATTCGAAATTTTGAGAATATTTATCACAGTATTGTCAGTAATACCAGGCTCTGTAACCCGAATTTTTTCAAGCAGGGGGTGGCATTTATTTGACCAAATTCAATAGAATGTTTATAGCTATCCCCATACAAAAATTTTTAGTTTTATGAATGTTTGAAGTTTTTAATTTTTTGTTTATCAGAATTTTTTTTTTAATATTAGGAATATAGCTACATAATAGGTACCAAATTTGATTATTTTGAAAACATGAATCGACTGATGTATTTAGAAGCACTCTATGACCAAATGAAGTTATGATGTGTACAGATTTGTCAATTTGTTTAACGTTTAAAGGATGAAACTTCTCAATTTTTGAAATACCCTAATATTTTGAGTATAAAATTTATTCTTTTTAATGAAATGAATCTGCTGAACTATAGAAAAACCTCATATGACCTATGGAAAATAGATATTAAAGAAAAATCTGCCCGCTTCGCGGTCACATTCTCATCGAAAGCAGCTCGCTTCGATCGCAAGTTTGGGCGCGCCTAGGGCGCGCGATTCGGTCATCGCGCTTCGCGCTCCGAAACATGTGAATCTCGCGCTCGGTGTTATATGTTTTTTATGTACAAATTACTGAATTTGTATTTGGTTTCAAATAAAAAAGGAAATTTATTCACTTAAGGCTCTATCGGCCTTAAGGAATACATTCTCATCATAATATTCGCGCACGAATTTCTGCACTTGCCGTATGATATATACAAATAAATAGTTCAAAAGACGACTAAAGAATATCTTAATGATTCACGATTTCTCTTATAGAGAAATGTCTAACGTGAATTTTATTTGACTTTTTAACAGCATAAATTCTACTCTTCTGACTTTTTTTCTTATCTTGCGTCGTTTGGTTCAAAAATTAAAATTAAAATATTCCAATATCATTTTCCATACTTGAAAAACAAACTATGTCTCCTACCAAAAAATGTTCAATAAAAAGCTTATGGGCCTTCGTGAAAACAACAATTTTGATACCACAACTTTTTTTCGTATCTCGCGTTATTTGGCTCAAAATTTAAATTTTCGATTTTTTTTTAAATTGAATGATTTGTTATGATAATCTTGTAGAGCTTTCAAAAAGCAACATTTTTCTACTCCTGACTTTTTTGTCATATCGTGCATTTTTTGGCTTAAAAATTTCATTTTCTTTTCTTTTTTCGAATTTTGAAAATGCTATAACTCTCATATTTTTTTTATCGAAGAAAGTCATTGAAATAAATTGTTGGATTTTTTGAATACTACAAATAGTTGCTCATATAATTTTCAAATCTTGAAAAAAATGGTCTCAAAAATTTTGAAAATGCTCTAATTTTTTGAATTTTTATCCAAAATGACTGTCTAACGAACTCGGCCTTCGGTTCTCGACATTAAAGGAGTGTACTCGTTCTACAATTCAAAAAACCCTTTTCAGCACCTGTCTTAATAATTCTTTTAAAGAATTATTTATCCTGGAAGTATCTGTAATATAAAAACGATTGCAGAATGTTAGAAATTAATAAAGATACTCAAAATTAAAATGAAAAAATTGTAATATTCGCTAACAAAAAACACAATTGAAGAAAATATAACTTTTACTAACAATATGAATTTCATGAGTAAATGAATATTGAACGGATTATAATTTTTAGGTATTACGTTTTCATTCAATGAAGAAGTTTATCATAATAGTCTTTTATTAGGATCATAGAAAATAGATCAGCCCAATTCTTGTCAAAGAATTATTTCTTTATAACGAAACAATCCTAAATGAGGACAAGGGTTAAATAATTAAATGCATTAATAAATTTTTAAAACAATTTATCAATGTTTATAGCAACTCCATCGTAGAACAGGATTAGAAAGTCGTGTTTTTTTGAATTTTTTAACTTTTGAGCAAGAGCGAGGCACTAGTCTGTGAAAATTAATAGAAATAATTGTTTAAACGATGTATGATTATTTATAACAATATTTTCCTAGAATAATGTCAGAAAAATGCGGTTTTTCTAAAATTTTATATTTTTGTCAACTTTTCACTTAGAGCGAGGTTATAATTATTGAAATTTAATAAACATGATTGTCTAAACATTCAATTATTACTTATAACTATCTTATACTATGGAAATGCGAGATAGTTGCGGTTTTTTCTGAATTTTTTTACTTTTTGTTCACTTTTCATTTAGAGTGAAGTTAACCATTATTGAAATTCAACAAAAATAATTGTCTAAACAATTTATCATTGTTTTTAATCATCCTCTCCAATACAAATGCTAGATAGTTGCGGTTTTTTCTGGAATTTTTTTATTTTCGTCCACTTTTCATTTAACGTGGTAATAATTATTCAAGTTAACAAACATAATTATTCAAACAAATTATTATTGCTTATAACTATCTTCTCTCAGAGTAATGCTAGAAAGTTTTGTATATTTCTGACATTTTTAGCTTTTATTTGACTTTGTAGTCATGAACAAATAATAAATAAACAGAAACGAGAATCATCTTTTAACCAATTTCTTTGTTACATTCTCATCAGAGAAGGTATTAGATTTGTGTAAAATTTGACCCCCTCCCCCCCGTTTTCGTCAAATGTCCACTTTTTGAGACCCTCTGAACCCGAAAAACAGGTTTTTACGAATATGTCTATATGTATGTATGTATGTATGTATGTATGCCTGACTGTGGGCACGATAATTTTCGAAAAAATTATCGGATTGGATTGCGCTTTGGCACACTTGTTGAAGGCATAAATAGAAAGGTCAAGTTCCTTAACCAGCCATTTTTGACCAATGGTTCTGGTTTTATCTATCGATAACGCTTCTTGAAAATTAAAAAATGCAATTTTCTGGCCAAACTATGTGATATACGAAAAAGATATTAATAAATAGGATTGTTGGCCTTGAGTAGATCTACAAATTATTTATCGACAATTTTTTGATAAGATGAGCAGTTTTCATTTCAACCGTGAAAAATACTGTTCAAAAATCATAAATTCAATTTTCTCGCCAAAAATTGCGAGACAAAAAAATATTACCAAGAAAAATTATGGACATTAAAAAGATTCACAAATTTAAAAACTCAATTAACAAATGCATTATTTGGCTATTTTTCATCATTTGAACTTTGTTCTTTTAGCGTAATCAACTGTTAACAACAAATTTTTTAACTTTTTTTAGATACTTCGACAACGATCCACTGTTTTTATTGTAATTAATAATTTAATTATCGTAGCCGTACACGGTATACGATATAAGATTTCAACAAGAATTTCACTCATGGAGATATTCTTTTGTTTTACTGATATCATCGATACTGCATGTCTTAAGTGGTATTTAAAAATCGTTGTAGTTTAGATAATTTTTTTTGTGAGATTCTACTCCAATAATGATAATAATAATCAAATTTATTTCTTCATTGGCTATCAAAGAAAGATGAAGTAAAACGAAGTGGTGATCGAGACTCAATAAAACTTTTTTATTGCAACTGCCTGCTGAGTGAGTAACTTTTTATTTGATAGCAGAGAACGAGGACTAAAGTCTGAAGACATAAAATCGACAGAATCTCGACTTTACTTGCAGAATTCGCATCGATATATCGAGATAAAGAGGAACAACGTGTTAAACCCGGAGGCACTAAAGATCTGAATTTAAATTTCAAAAGCTTCAGCCTGTAGCTACAGGAAATACTTCAGCAGTTACTCTGACAAAGTGAGCATCTTCTTTGGAATTTCCGTAATAAACTTTAGTTGCATTCCATAAAGTGGAAAGCAATGTCGTCGTATTACGAGAAAATGTTCAAGTCCACACTTTACGTTGTCTCCTTGTTTCACGGTCTCTTTATGTCAAATCAAAATTCCTTTTGTGCAGTTGTCTCTTATCACTTACACCAAATTTAATACAAAAATGAAGAAAAATTTTTCTTGAAATGAAAAGACATTATTTCCTTGCACTTTATAATAAATTATGTTTTGATCGACACTTTGATATACACTCATTTCGCCATTCGTGGCCATCCCATCTCTGGCCAGCCTCACGATTGTTTACGCTTGAATGCTTCTGTTTCCTCCCTGAGCGTCCCTTGACGGTCTATACTCAAGGTCTACGCTCGGGCAATCAGCGCCGTGTCGGAAGTTATTTATATCGCGACTCTCTGCCCATATACTTCTGTACGTGCCGGGTTCAGAAATTATATATGCGGCCCTGAGTGTTTACTCACTCGTCGCGTTAAATCCAGTTGAAACTTAATTTTCAATAGCCTTCGATTAGTGGCCAACCAGACCCGAGACTGGCCACGAATGGAGAGATGAGTGTAGTTTTTAAACAGTGGCCTAGCTACTATACAGCAAAACGCCGCATTTCGGATGCCACTTCCTGAGAGGGACTCCTGAGAGGGCAGCAAAACTCTATTTAAAGTGTCATCCACGAATTACGTAAGTCAATTCGATCCGTTAGACCAGAAGTGAATTTTCTCTTGAAGAAAATGCTTGATTTAATGCATTATATGCTTTTTAAAAATCTTTAAAAAGTTCAACTTGAAACCCTTTAAGTCCCTGAAATTTCAAGTAGACTCATCTCGCGTAACTGTGGCGCCCGTTCTTGTACCTGCCTCATGGTTGTTCACGCTTAACTGCTTCTGACTTCCCCCAGAGAGTCCTATGACGCCCTGTACTCAAGGATTTCGCTCGAACAGTCACGGCCGTATCAGAAGTTGTTTACATCGCGACTCTTTGGGCTTATACTTTTGTACTTGTGTCAGATTCAAAGCCTAGATGCGGTCCTAAGTGTTTACTCACTCGTCGCTCTAAATTCGGTTGAAACTAGATTTTAAGAGCGCCCGTTACTGTGCTGACCAAACCCGAGGCCGGCACAGTTATGCGAGATGAGTGTGAAAGTATTGCATGTTCAAAAAAATAGATGAATTCTTATCTAAATAAATGAATTTTCAACCAAAAAAATGATCTTTCAAATTAAATGATGAATCTATAACCAAAAAAATTAATTTTTAACAAAGTAGTTCCAATTGCAACCAAAAGAGATGAATTTCCAATCAAATAGTTAAATTTTCAACTAAAAAAGGTCAATTTTCAACCAACAATAGAATAGTTGAATTTTTAGTTGAAAAATTATTTATCAACGAAAAAAAAAACTTTGTACAGAATAGTTAGACTTTCAAACATAAGGATGAATTTTCAACCTTGATGATAAATCTTCAACCAAAAAAATGATTTTTTAAAGAAGTAGTTTCACCTTTAACCAAGTATGTGGATGAATTTCCAACCAAAAAGATTAATTCTCAACCAAAAATGTAACAGTTGATACTCCAACCACAAAAATTTTCAATTCCAAATTTAAAATAATTTAATTCAACAAAGTACTTGAATCTTCAACTGAAATAGCATAATTTTTAATTAAAAAGGGTGACTTTTTAACAAAATAAATCAATTTTAGACCAAATAATTAAATTTTCAACCGCAAACGATGTATTTTTCATTAAGAAGATTAATTTTCTACTAGAAAAGACGAATTTATAACAAAATATATGAGTTTTAAACTCAGCCGTTGAATTTTCAACTAAAATAATTAATTTTCGACCAAAAAGACGAATTTTCAACAAAATACATGAATTTCAGACCAGAAAGTTATATTTCAGATTAAAATAGATAAATTTTCAACACAAAGAAAAAAACAAATTTCCAAAAAAATAGTTGAATTTTCAATTAAAAAATATAAAATTCCGACCAAAAATAAAATATTCAAATTTTTAGTTAAAAAATTATTTATTAACCAAAAATACTAACTTTTTACAAAATAGTTAAATTTTCAATCAAAAAATGAATTTTCGACTTGAATGATAAATCATCACCCAAGGAAATGATTTTTGAACAAAGTAGTTCCACTTTCAACCAAGTAGTTGTTTTTTTAAGCAAAAAGATGAATTCTCAAGAAAAAATGTAATAGTTGATATTCCAACCAGATAGGATTTTAATTTTAAATCTAAAATAATTGAATTCAACAAAATGTTTTAATCTTTAACTTGAAGAGATTAATTTTTTATCGAAAGGGACGACTTTTTAACAAAAGAAATCAATTTTAAAACAAATAATTGAATTTTCAAACGCAAAAGATGCATTTTTAACCGAATATATGAATTTTAAACCCAATGGTTGAATTTTCATCTAAAATCAACAAAATACATGAATTTTACACCAAAAGTTGAATTTTCAACAAAATAATTGAATTTTCAACTAAGGAAGAGTAATTTTCAACAAAAATGGAATAAATTAATTTTTAATTATAAAATAGTTTATTGCGCGCTAAGGGATAAAAGCAGCTGATTTGAGGCGAGCGTGAAGTTTGCCGCCCGAGCGAAGCAAGGGCAGCAATCACACGAGTCTCGACTCACCGCTTTTGTCCCAAACTGCACACGATATTTTTTACGACAACCGCATTAAAGATGAGAGATTTTAGAAGCCCGTCAGTTGATATTCCAACTAAAAAATATTTTGATTTTGAAACTACAACAGTTGAGTTCATCCAAAAGAGACGAATTTCCAACAAAATACTGGAATGCTCAACAGAAACAGATTAATTTTCAATCAACAGTTTCAACCAAATAGTTGAATTTAACAGCAAAATAAAAATTTCATTTAAGAAAGAAATAAAATATCAATGACATTGTCAATTTTGTCAACAAAGAAAATGAATTTTCAACCCAAAAAGATGAATTTTGAACCAAAAAGATAATAGTAGACTTTTCAACCAAAAAGGATGAACTTTTAAACAGAGATAGTTGGATTTTCATATTGGGTTCTATTAATTCAGTTCTAATTCAAGTTAAAACGAGAAGTTAAAATCTATAGACTAAAGAATAATAGTTTAAATAAACATTGAAGTTCATTTCTAATACTTTAAGAATATTATGTTAGAAAACTGAAAGTTTTTTCTACTAAAATTAATTTCATTAAGGTTCTACGCTTATTTATCACGTTTATTTGTAAACAGAAATTATATGTGTTAAGTTTATGAAATCCTAATGAGATTTGGGGGGAGGGGCTTCAGAGCAAATCCTACATTATCTTACATATGGAGGGGGGGTGAACATTTTAAGAAAAATACCTTACGTAATTTGTGGATGAATCCTGAGCCTTTATTTTTAAGTTCTTTTAAAAGTTTTCATATCCAATAGAAACTTTTAAGGTTTGACGTCTTTAGTAGAAAGAGTGAACATTTTTATTTTAATTCGTGAATTAAACATCAGATTCCAGGGTAGGGAACATTCAAGAAACCTCATCACGAACTGACGACGTTTACATTTTTCACTTCTGAAATTAATTTTCTCTTTCCTATTAACCTTTCAGTTTAATTTTCTGAGTGAAGCAATAACTATTTTATGTTTTTATCTTATCTGAACATTTTTCAGTGGCGTAATTAGAAACGTGGAGGTCCCCATGCAAAAAATTTTAGGAGGTTCTTCTAAAAAAAAGAGCTGTTCATATAATACAAAGTATTGTCCTATTTTAGGAAAAAGGCCGAGATATAAATTGCTTGGAAGTGAACGAAATTTGTTGATAAGCTAAAAAAGAAAACAATTAAACGAACATACGTATGATTTATGTTATTTAAATAAACCTAGAACTTTAATAAAATTAGTTTTAGAAGAACAAATTTCCAGTTTTCTAAAATAATATTTTTAAATTATTGTAAATGAACTTAAATGTTCATTTAAACTACTGTACTTTAGCCTATAAATGATGAAAATTCCTAATAATTTATTGCAGGCTTCACAGTCTTTTCCATATTTCCCTCTTTTTGCGTTTTTCAGGTTTTCAACTTAAATGCGAACGGAATTAAATGAACGCAATAAGAAAATCCAACTATTTTCTGTTTAAAAGTTCATTCTTCTTAGTTGAAAACTCTACTATTATATGTTTGGTTGAAAATTCATCTTTTTTGCAAAAAATTTTATCATTTGGTTGATAATTGAACAATTTTGTTAAAAAGTCATCGTTTTTGGTTAAAAATTCAACCGTTTTGTTTGAAAATTCGACAGTTATATCAATTTTTTTTTCTTGACAGAAGAATTTTGTTTTTCGAGTAAAAACAAACTAATCCTTCAAAAATTCGCTTTTTGACCTTTGAAATTCATATCTCTTGGTGAAAATTGCATCACTTTTGGTAAAAAATATAACTGTTTGATGAAAAATTATTCTGTTTCGGTTGAGAATTGAACTGTTTTTTATTCAAATCTCGAATCGCTTTTAGTTGAAATATCAACTATTACATTTTTAGTTGAAAATTCATCTGTTTTGCTTGAAAATTCAAGTATTTAATTGAAAATTCATGTATTTTGGTAAACATTCGTCTTTTTTGGTCAACACATAATCATTTTGGTTGAAAATTCAACTATTTGGTTGAAAATTAATGCATTTGGTGAAAATTCGTCTTTTTTGGTAGAAAACTAATCTTCTTAGTTGAGAATGCAACTGTTTGATTGAAAATTAGTCTGTTTCAGTTACAGATTCAACTATTTTGTTGAAAATTCATTTTTTTGCTTGAAAATCATTCGATTTCAGTTCAGGATTCAACTATTTCGTTGAAAATTCATCTTTTTTGTAGAAAATTAATCTTTTTGGTAAAAAGTGCAACTATTTGGTTAAAAATTATTTGATTTTAATTGAGGATTCAACTGTTTTGTTGGAAATTCGTCTTTTCTGGTTCAATTTAACTTCTTGTGAATTAAAATAAAAAATTGTTTGGTTAAAATATCAACCATTACATTTTTCGTTGAGAATTCATCTTTTTTGTCAAAGATTCAAAATTTTATCCAAGCGTTCTTTTTTTTTTTTAGTTAAAAATTGAACTATTTTGTCGAAAATTCGTTTTTTGTCGTTGTTGAAAATTAATCTTTCTTAATTGAAAATTCATATATTTTGATGAAAATTCGTCTTTTCAAGTATAATATTAACCTTATTGGTAGAAAATTCATCTGTTACGGTTGAAAATTGAATTATTTGGTTTTAAGTTTAATTAATTTGTTAAAAAGTCATCCTTTTTGATTGAAAAATAATCTGTTTTTAGTTGAAGATTCAGCTATTTTGTTGATAATTTCTCTTCCTTGGTGAAATTCAATTACTTTAGATTCAAAATTCGATTATTTCTTGATTGACATATCAACTATTGCATTTTTTTGAGAATTCATATTATTTGTTTTAAAATTCAACTACTTGGTTGAAAGTGTAACTGCTTTGTTGAAAGTGGAATTACGTTATTGAAAAAAAACATTTTTTTTATTTAAGATTTACCATTTAAGCTAAAAATTCACCTTTCTGTTGAAAATTCATCTTTTTGGTTAGAAATTCAACTAATTTGTTCAAAATTTTTTTTCTTCGATTGAAAGTCAATTTTTTGACTAAAAATTTAACTATTCTATTTTTGGTTGAAAATGTATCTTTTTTGTTGAAAATTTATGTATTTTATTCAAAAATCATCTCCTTTGGTTGGAAGTGGAACTACTTTCTTAAAAATTCATTTTTTTAGTCGAAGATTCATCATTTAATTTGAAAATTCATCTTTTTGGTTGAAAATTAAACTATTTTGTCGAAAATTTCAGCTATCATGCTAGAGAGTCATTCTTCTTTGGTTAAAAATGCAACTGTATTGTAGAAAAATTTGTTGAGAATTTGTCCTTTTAGTAGAAAATTAATGTTTTTAGTTGAAAATTCAAAGATCTGGTTGAATGTGCATATATTTTGTTCAATGTTCGTCTAGATAATATAATATTAACCTTCTTGGTTGGAAACTTCGTTATTTGGTTTTAAGTTTAATTGTTTCTTTAAAAAGTCATCCTTTTGATTGAAAATTGATCTGTTTTTAATTAATTTAACTATTCTGTTGAAATTCCGTCTTCCTTGGTTGAATTCAATTATTTTAGGCTTAAAATGAAAATCTTTTTTGGTTAAAAATACAGCTATTTTATCGACAATGCGTCTTCCTTAGTGGAGTTCAATTATTTTAGATTAAAAATTGAAATCTTTTTTGGTTACAAATATAACTATTTTGTGGAAAATTCGTGTTTCTAATTGAATTCAACTATTTAGTTAAAATTCATGTATTTTGTTGAAAATTGGTCTTTTTTTGTAGAAAATTAAACTTCTTGGTTGAAAATGTATCTATTTTGCTGCAAACGCGATACTTATAATATAATAAATCACGCAATTTGTCTTACGCAATTGATAAATGACCTCTTTAATAGATTTTTACTGCTCAGTCTAAGAGGCCCCTCGCAGATGCCCCCCCCCCCAATGCTGGGATTCGTTGTACAGTAGTTACGCCACTGACATTTTTATTATTGAGTATTTTAATTCTCTTAGATGTTTGGTTCCTTGTAATATAATGTTTAAATCAGGCTTTGCAATATCAAAGTTTGGTAGTGAAGCCAAATCCAGTAAAGTTGTGGTCAGCAAATTTTTATTTTGTCTTATTCTAAATGAAATCTTCTTAATCCGGAACTTGTCGATCGTAAAAACGTACCCGAAGGTTCTTGGCTGACTTTGCAGTCTCAACTTAACTTTTTTTACAGGATTGAACAAATGAACTCGTAAACTGACCGGAAATATCACTTTACTGTTTTTTTTTAAAGAAAGTTTTGGTTAAGTAAGGGTTATGATTTTTGAAGGAGAATGAGAGCTAAAAGGGTTTTCATTACATTTTATGAATTAGAGTTCAAAAACTTAAACCAACTTTAGCAAATATAAATTTTTGGAAGAGTGGAAAAGGTTGAAATTGGCTTAAAAGGAGAGTTCCGAGATGTGGGACGCCGATTCGACTGGCGCTCTGCAGATTGAAAGTACATCAAAATCCATTAGACACGAATTTTTTCCTTCTAATCAAATGGGCCTTAGTTTCCTAGATATCGAGGTTTGAATATCTATGCTTGAGCACGGTACGCGCTCGATAGTGACGAGTCGAGCGGTCTGCACTCGACAGTAGCGAGTCGAGCCGTCCGCGCTCGACAGTGATGAGTCCAGCCGCCTGGGCTCGATACTGGCGAGTCCAGCCACCTGGGCTCGACAGTGACGAGTCGAGCGGTCCGTGCTTGACAGTGGCGAGTCGAGCCCTCAAACGAAAATACTCAAACCTCGATATTTCGGAAACCAAGGTCCATTGGATCGAAAGAAAAAATACCTATCTAATGGATTTTGATACACTTTCATCCTGTAAAGCCCCAGTCGAATTGGCGTCTCGCATCTCGCGACATCTCCCTGTTAGTATTTAATAATAAATTCGAAGTATTCATCATCATCAGAATGGGCCTAATTTCGATATTTAATAATATTATATTGATAATATCAATTTTTATGGTATATATTTTTTTCTTCTTTACTTATTAAAATTTTCAGCACTGTTGACTAGATAATATCAAGATTTAATCAAACGTAATATCGTTGTGTAATCAAAAGTAAATAACTGAAATTAACTGAACTATGAAATCCAACTCAATTTGAATGAAAAATCTATCAAGTATAAGAATTTTATGACTTTCTCATAAAAGTTTTAGCACCTTTCTTTCAAACGTATCACACAAACTTTGGCTTTATGAGCATCTGACATAGTTGTATGCAAGTTCGATTAAATTTCCCGCTATCTATGACTAAGTATGTCTCAATTTTGTTCCTGAATAGGAGAACTTGGTTTCCTTGCATGCATACATGTCACCCACATCTATACGTGTAAGATGTTTGTTACAAGTATACATGGTCGATCTGACAGTAAATCACTTTTGAGTTCGATTGACAGTGACAATTTAAATTGAATTTGTTGATTGTCTTCTCTTTGTTCGGGATATCTCTAAACTTTATTGAACGAAGGACAATTGTTCCTCCACTTTAGTATGAAACCAGTCAGCACACTTCGGACATAAAATTAGATTTTATGATGTGTACGCAGGGTGAAAAGAGATATAATCTAAAGTGCTTTTAATGCCCTTAATTGCGTGGAAATGAGTGGGCAGCCCCGCAACTCACCCTGAAAATCTCACTTGGTTTTCGTTAAATAAGATAAGCACCAAAGGATGGACCCTCAAATGGATGTCATTTCTAATTAACGTTTAATGAAAACTTATCGTGAATGCTCTCATTCAAAGGCCAAACTTGTCGCCTCATATAAACATAATCTCTAAGAGGAGATAATTCCCTACAAATCTGAGAAGAAGTTTAATCAACCTTTGATTTTATTTGACGTAATAAGATTGTGTTGAGATCTCTCAAAAAGGGAAGTTGTTTTGGCTGGACTTTAATTGCGAAATACTTGTTAAATTCCATGTCGAACTCATTAGAGACAAAAATTTGTCTCACCGATTTTTCTAGAACTCACGCAATTTTTTACATATCTAATCGGAAAAAAACTCAGTTTGTTCGGAATTTTTTTCCGAGAGTTATCACATTTTGAATATTTATTAAGTTTTGAAATTTTTTATAAAAAAGCAAAAAGCTTCGTCAATAACTTATTCCCTCTGGCTCAGCTTTGATTGAGTTAACGACATAATGCAATATAATAATAATAATAATAAATTAATAATAATAATATAATAAATTATTATTATTATATTATTAGAATAATAATAATAATTTATTTTTATTGATTTAATTAATTATTAATTATTAATATTAATTAATTAATCATTTGAAATAAGTTCGATTTCAACTTTCTTTAAATGTTAAATTCAATTGTTAGCTTTTTCAATTATGAAATCGTTCAGTTTACAATGCGTCATTCTCAATTATTTGACTTTAAAAATTTTCCACTTTATGTCTTCATTTTCAAGCGTATATTTTCAGTTTGAAGAATTTTAAAATGCAGGTTTAAAGACTTCAACGATTAGAAATTAAAAACGTTTACATTTGCAAATTCTTGAGAAAAAACGTTTCAAATTGATCAAATGTAAGTATAACTTAATAAATGATTTTTAAAACTGATCTGTAGTTCTAGAATTAAAAATTGTACAATAGTTGATTTCACAATACGATTCTAAATCTGTTTAAAATTAAATACTTTGCAGATTTTAACGTTAAAAATTGAACTATTTCAATTCGAAAGCCTCAGCAATTAAACAAGCGTGAACGTCTGATTGAAAATTTATACACTACATATTTTTAATTTTGGAATTAATAGTTTCATAATTGAACACTTTCATTTAATTTCAAATCCTATTTAAATATTGTTTCAGTCTGGAATTTTCCGTTTTTAATCCATTCAGTTTGAAAATTTTCAATTAAAAAAAGAACAATTCATAATTTTGAGCAGTATTTGACTCTTCATTCAAAATGAGCAATTATGAATCAAATACTAAAAACTGAATTATTTGAAATAGAAAAAGCCTTAAATCGTTAAAATTTCAGAGCGCTAAATTTAAACTCTGATCGTTACAAATTTAATTGTTCCATTTTTTTAAATGTTCAACTTGTAAGTGAAAGTGCTGAATTTTGACATAGAATATTTATTAATTTTAAACGACTTGAAATTGAAATAGTTCGACTTTATAAGATATATGTACAAAAAAACGTTTGATCTCCACAATTCTAATTTGGAAAAAGAAAAGAAATTTTGTCATTAAATTTCTTCCCCGAATTTGAAGAGGAACTTTTTTGTTTTTTACATTTTTATTGACTTTAGTGCGGGAAAATTTTGTATTTTTAAGATTTTTATCCAGATGAAAAGAAGGTTTTTATTTTCAATATTTTATGAATTGGAAAAAGGATTGTTTTTTTATTTTTAAGGCTTCTATCGAGTTGACAGTGAGGAAATCTTGTTTTAAAATTCATTTTTCAGTTGGAAGAGAGGTATTTGCTTTTTAAGGTTTTTATAGAGTTGAGAGGAAGGAAATTTTTGTCACTTCTTTTCTTTTCTGAATTAAAAGAGGTACGTTTTTTCTTTTTAATATTTTTATTGAGTTGGAGGAGGGGGAATTTTCGGTTCCCAATTTTATCCAAATTGGAAGAGGTTAATTTTTTTATTTTCAAGTTTTTTATAAAGTTGGAAGGGAAGAAATTTAAGTTATTTTTTTCTGGGTTGAAAGAGGCCATTTTTTCTTTTCAGCATTTTTATTGAGTTGAAGGGGAAAACTTTTTATTTTGAATTTTTTTCCCGAACTGGAAGAGGGACATTTTTCCTTCTTAAAGAATCTATTGAGCTGGAAGGAAGGAAATTTTAGTTTTTAATTTTTTTTGTATTATTGGAGGGACATTTAATATTTTAAAGATATTTTCAAATTGAACAGGAGAAAATTGTTTGTTTTGAAGATCTTCTTCGAGCTAGAAGATGATAAATTTAGTTCTTCAATTTCTTTTGTAATAAAAAAAAGAACATTTGTTTATTTTCAAATTTTTTATAGAGTTAGAATGGAGAAAAATTTTGTTTTCAAGATTTTGTCAAGTTAGAAGGGAGGAAATTTTAGTTTCTAATTTTTGTTGAATTATTAGAGGGACATTTTACTGAATTTGTAAAAGTTTAAAATTGAAGCATGGCATTTATGGCATTTAATTTAAAATTATTCATTGGGAATGTTTGTCCAGCTTCCATTTTAATCGTGTGAATTATTGAGTGTTCGATATAACAATATTTCTGTATTAAAATTTTTTTAAGTCTCAATCTTAAAAGTTTAAAATTCAAAAGAGTTGCACTTAGAGTACATTAATTTGTATTTTAGTTGTGACTACATCAAGTAAAAAAAATCAGTTTTAGAAATTCTAATTTTTTAATTTCAATGACCGTGAAAAATTTTTGCTAACCAGGAAAAAATCAGGAAATTACCGGAAATTTTCTTCCTTAATTAAAACCGCCACCCAGTTCAAAGTTGTTGCAATTACGTTAGTCGGAACCCTAATGGCAAGCTGGACAAGTTAAGATTTTTTTCTTAGATTTTTGTACGCTGAAATCAAATTTGGCAAGGAATTCCTATACCAGATCAGGTTTATAAGAAAATAGAGGTTTCAAGGTACAAAATTTAGGAAAAAGATTCGAGTTGTCCAACTTGCAAGTAGGATATCGATCAATGTCAATGAAACAACTTTAAATTTTAAGATATTCATGAGCATGGAAAATCAACAAAGTTGATTTATTATTTTTTTGTAACACTTAGTATGAAAATCTTGTCTTTTTGTCCAACCAGTAATATGTCTTAATACTTGTTTAATTAATAAGAAATTGATATTTCCCCAACAAAAATTTGAAATAGTTTCGACAAAATTTTGAAACAAATAATTTCCAAAATTTCGAAGAAGCTCGCTAGTTTTCCAATTTTATCTCCAAGATGACTCTTTGGGAGTATCATGAAAAATATTTATGAAGAAGAATTTTTTGTGCAATTTTGAGAAATTAAACTTTGATAAATTTTGTGAAAATTATTCCGGAACATTAAAAATAAGCATAAAGGGATTATCTAAATTATATCGATTGGAAACCTGGATTTTGTATTTACCAATAAATTTTACATTCATCCGTAGGGAAATCGTTGGAAAGGGCGAGTGGTTATAAAAAGTAAAGAAGTTGTGTGCAAGTATATTTTCTACAGCGTGTTTCTTGATACTCGGTTCTCAAATATGCTGCTCTACTCACAACTTACTATATTTTATGACCAACATGTTTTCTCTAGATATTCCAGACAGGTTGCAGGTAAGCCAACAAAAATTTTCATTCACTTAATTGCTTTGTCACTGGGGAAATCAAATCTATCTTATAATTTTAAGAGAAGTCTAAAATACCGATTGTTTCATAAAAAAATGTTTAAGATGTCACCAATATTCAATTCCGAAATTTGTTTCCACTTTTAAACCATGATTTATATTTTATCTTGGTGCACATTCTCTGTTACTTTCGATATATAATTGGAGTCTGAAAGCAAATATAAATATCTTTTCTTTTAAATTTTTATCTGAAAACAAATTGATTACTGTCCCGTGTGGAAGAATCCCTATTTAGCCCTCTTTGGAATTTTGGTCCCCATCAGGGGCCCATGTGGACAATCCATAGGGGAAAAAATTTAACGATTTTTGTTGTTGTAATAAATTGTCTTTTGTGTCATGTAGTAACAATATCTCATCCAAATGTGTAGTTAATCAAAATAAAGATTTTGATGCAACAATAGTATATTGTGCAAGAAGGGGCGAAAGGCAACAATTTTACGAGTGTGAAGTTAGCAGATTTAGTAGAAGTTAGCGGATATCACAAGAGTAAAATTGTTGCCTCGCCTCGAGTTGTGCATACAATTTTTCATAAAAAATTTATCAAAAATTTGACTTCAGATGCCTGCAAATTCTTTGAGTCCTATCACAGTTGTTATTTTTTTGAAAATACGTATGCAATGACAGATATAGATTAGGTCGATTCCTTGGAGCGTAAACTTATAATTTACCTTTTGATAGCGGGTTATGATTAGCAACAAATTTGGTCATTTTTTATTTTGTGAAATGAATTGAGGGTGTGTGAGACTTTACCGAAATCAATTGAATTTTCACCAAATTCCATTTTTATGTGCATTAGGAGACACACATTATGCACATTCACGATCGAAGGTGGAGACTGAAGTTAGAAACGAGCGTAAAACAGGGCAAGGGCTGATTCAAATTGCCTTACATGTATACATGTGTGTATGCATGTGTATATGAATATGTATATATATATATATATATATATATATATATATATATATATATCTCACGGTTGTGAGGCGTGGCCATGGGTGTGATTTACCGCG
>JAUMHM010106078.1:0-22336 GCA_032362435.1 Melikaiella ostensackeni
ATTTAAAGAACTCCTCAAATATTTAATGGGGTTTCCTGTTTAACAGGCGATCGTGTTAACAAAATTTTTCGAAAAATTAAGCCCAGGAGTTTATCTTTTATTCTCCGTCTCTTGTTAGCAAATTTAAAGAACTCCTCAAATATTTAATGGGGTTTCCTGTTTAACAGGCGATCGTGTTAACAAAATTTTTCGAAAAATTAAGCCCAGGAGTTTATCTTTTATTCTCCGTCTCTTGTTAGCAAATTTAAAGAACTCCTCAAATATTTAATGGGGTTTCCTGTTTAACAGGCGATCGTGTTAACAAAATTTTTCGAAAAATACTTAAGAAATTACACGAAGTTGTTTTTGGATATATTTGAGAACTTTCTGCTAAAAAACATTTGCTACGAAAAATTCGACATCTCTAGAAGATGAAGAATATAAATGCAGTGAACTTGTAAAATCCTGAATTTTGCGTTTGAAAAATATGTGAATTGCAACGCTCGTTCAATAGCCTATTTCCTTTATAAATAGATAAACTCACCAACAATTTGAAAATAAATAATTTCGCAAAGTTGGAAAATAATTAATTAATCTATTCACAAGGGACCGAGACTTAAGAATTTATAAATAAATAATTTCACAAGGTTGGTCAATTCATTCATTTATAAAAGGAAAGTAACTTGTGAAGATAGCAATGAATAATTCGAAAACTCATGGAATTTATTTGTCTATAAGAAATGAACTTGTGAATTTGGAAATAAATGATTTCGCAAAGTTGATAAGTTCATTTGCTTATAAAGGAAAGTGAATTGTGAAGTTAGCAATAAATAGTTTGACATCTTAGGGAATTCATTTGTCTACAAGAAATAGACTTGTGAATTTCGAAATAAATAATTTCGCAGAGTTTGTAAATTTATTAATGTACACTTTATGAACATTCCAAGGAAAGGACTGGCGTCTAAAGGAGTGAAAAATCAGGCGACTTACACCACAAAACCAATGAAAGAGGAAAAGCGACAATGACGATTTGCCTCAGCCAGGTAACGAGATAAAGATTCTGGAAGAGAAAGTGCTGCCAAGGGGACTCATCCCTTGCGCCGTGCGATGGGGATCCATCCACAAAGACGACGAGCTATGGAATAGCTATGCTGCCTGGTCACTTGAGCAAGGATGGCCGCTTACGAAGAATTGGACCCGTAATAGACTATAGGAAATCACCTGAATGGAATACAATGGACACACATTTCACGATTCGGCTTGACAACATGTAAATATGATCCTTGACTTTTTCTTTGCGTACATTTCTTTGATGATTTTATTTGTATCATCATTTCGTTCATTATTTTATCTGTATCATCATTTGTTTCATGCTTCTATGTGTATTATTATTTCTCATGATATCATTATTTATCTGCATACTTCAATTTATTATAATGATAAGACCTATTGTATTCTGCAATTGGCATCTAACATTTTTTTTATTTTAATAACAGGAATCCTTGTGAATAGTTACTAAAACTTAAAGAAATAGGGGGCAAATTGCAACACTTGTTTAATAGACTCAGCCTGTAGATAGGCAATACGCGAGTACAAGAGCGATGAAGGCTGAGAAAGCACAGGGGCACCCGAAACGGCGCGAAGACTCGTGATAAGAACCACCACCCACGCAGGAGAGTCAGGTAAGGGAGGCTTCGCGGACCAGAATTAAAAGGATCGACTGTGCGAGAAAAAGTCTTCAGTCAGCGGCTCAACAGCGAGCCGTGAGCAACTAGGGGCTTTATCAGACTTCGAGTCCCTTTGCTCGATTATTAAGTGCAGTGGGGAGGCTTGAGAAGTTCACTTTCTGACTGAGTTTAGTGCCCTAATAATCTAAAAATCCTCTTAGTGTCTGAAGGTAGATTTATCTATCTCCAGAAAATTGAGGTGATGCACGAGAAAATTTTATGTGTCCTTATTGCATCCGGACCCTCAATTTTGAATTAAAAATATTAAGAAAATATATATATACTCATCGCCATCGATTCTAGTTGATACGATCAGGATAGCTCAGGGCCCATTTACATAAGAATAGGGTAGCTTATTTTCTGAATGAATGGGTTTATTTTATAAAAACAAAAGAGTATTCAAAATCTTATATCTTCTCTCGTAAGAGCAGCAACTCGTCTTGCGTGAACGGAGTATTATAATTAAAATATTGGCTAAGATAGAATATTGACTCGCAATGGTTTATTCATCAAATCAAGATACCTCTCAGAACGCGAGAGTCACAGAATGCATCTAAGCTCAACGAATCTTTGGTAAATTTGAGTGCTGACACTAAAAAAATTCACATCTCGAAGGAATCGAAAACGGTGAGGGAAGCAACTAAGTTTTCACGTAGTCTTCTTGTGATTTTCAAAATTATGCTTTTCTTAGCCAGTCTTACAAATTTTTTCGAATGCCTCGAAACTTCTAAGTGAAAAAAAAAACCAAAAGAAAGTTAGGGAGTTGAAGAATTGGATTGGATAAAAAATTTCAAATCTTTTAATTTTTATTTAATGTCATTATTCAGAAAGCCGAATACGAGCCCGAGTACCGAATCTCGTGGACTTCAGGTTTCGAGCTTTTTGCACATCGATAGTTTGATGTCTACAGTTATTGAAAGATTTTTAGTATAATGAAGAGAACAACTTCAAGAATTGTTTATTGCTGCTTGCCTATATTTATATTATTTCGCCACTTGATCGTTTGAATTGCGCAATATAGACAGACAATTTTTAAATTAATTTCCTCAATCATACTAAAAATCTTTCAATAATTGAGCCTCCGGATAGTATGACAACACATAAAATATTTCGCCTGAGGGTGGGGTGGCCCTTGGTCGCTTGGGTTTGAGTGACGTTCAGGTGTCTCCCTACTTTTGGACAAAAATTTTTATGTGTGGTTGTAATATCCAGCGGCTCAATTGTAGACATGAAGCTATCGATGTGCAAAAAGCTCGAAACCTGACGCACTTCAGGATTCTTCCTTTCTTTCTTTACTTTTTTTCCTCCCTTCCACAAGATTCGGTACTCGAAATCGTACTCGGTTTTCTGAACACTAATTTGAAGTAGAAAAAAAAAGTTTTGAAATTGTTGATCCTAAATCTTTCGAGAACACGAAACAATTGAGTCGCTCGAAATCGTTGGAGCACACGTTTACATCTAGCTAATTAAAATTCAGAAAACCCGAAACTCTTTCTGCAACGGGTTTTCAACTGCCATTATGTTTATCTAATTTGAAATTTTTGAAAAAATTCCCTGTTGCTGCTAGGGGGTGAGAAATTTGTTTAATTCTAGGAAAGAATAATTTCAAAGCGAAAGAAGCTCTGTTATAAATGAAAAAAATAAATCGCAAAGAAGCTGCAGCCATTTATTGGCCAACATCGGAAAAATCGGAATTTCACCTGACCAAGAACTTGAAAATTTTTCAAGATAATCCCTGTTTCGCCTAGGACGTATGAAATCTTGTTTTCTTCTACACAGGAAGACTCTGGAATCTAAAAAAACTCGGTTATAAATGGAAAATTGAATTCTAAGGAAACTGTATCCTTTTATAGGCCAACATCGAAATAGATAAATAGCTATATATGAAAATCCTTAATTTTGAGTTTATGTGTTTTTTATTTTTCCAACTCCCTCACTTTTTTCTGGTGTTTTTTTGGCAATAAGAAGTTATGAAACATCTGAAATGATTTTCGAAGCAGGCTAGAAGAAATATAATTTTAAAATCCACAAGAAGACTATGCGGAACCCATGTTTCCTTCCCGTTCATGATTCTCTCGACTTGTGAATTTTTTGTAATATATTTTAATAGGAGGGAGGCTCTCAAATGTACCAAATATTCCTTCAGCTTACTTAGATGAATTCTGTGACCCTTGGGTTTCGAGAGGAATCTTAGTTTGTTGAATAAACAATTGCGAGTCAATATTCTATCTTAGCCAATGTTTTAATTACAATACACTGTTCATGCAAGATGAGTTGGAGCCCTCACGAGAGAAGAAATAAGGTTCTAAACACTCTTTTCTTTCGATAGGATACAACATTTCACTCAGAAAATAAACTACCTTATTCTTATTAATATGAAATATTCTACACTCACGGGTTCGTCAGAGATTTTCGTGCTTCTAGAAACGACGTCAAGGGTGTAACTGCTTGGAATAAAAGACAACCATCAGGGTCTTATATAATTCTTGATCTCAATGTTAAGCAGGAGGATAAAAATGTTGCTCACAGCCACGTTCGATGTGAATGCTGCTTACAGACACGTACGAATAGAGTGTTTCATAAATACCTATAGTTAGCATGTGCGATTCTTACGAGTATGTTTTGTCATGTATGGCCTGCAAATGTTCATGTATAATCATCAATTTATTTGACTGAGTGAACTTAGTCTTTTTTTTGTGTTGAATACATTTGATGATGGATCGATTATTGAGCATTGATAGATAACCAGTTCCTTCATCCTTATCTATCTTGTCAAATACTTTCGGTCACCGCAAGCCTGATCATTCACGCATGTATCACTCCTTTAATGCGTTTCGTACACTACCATGTCTCTGGTCTCAACTAGGAAACGTTGCAGATGTTGAAATACAAATATGCTTGTCAGATATATCTTTGACATTACTCGTTTCAGAATAATCAGCAATTGATATATTTAATTTATGGTAATACATATTGACAGAACGATATTGAGTAGACCTTGTATCGGTCAATGTTTCTTTCTTTAAATTATCGGCATTAACTGAGACTTTTGTGTACCCGCGGTAGTTATCTTCTTATTAGCTTGTGCTTCCTGCTTCATCGTCAGTAGTATAATTATCATGAGTAGACAAACGATTTAGTGAATCCAGTGAGTGCGCTCTGTCTAGTATAACGGAATATTTCATAAGACTAACCAGTTAAAGTATAGCGCTAAGTTTCCCGTTACAGAATTTCCTGTAATATTAGCCCTGAGGACGAGGAAGAAATGGACCTGTTTTACGGAAATTCCGTAAGAGTATAAAGTTCGTCAATAAATTGATTGTATTATTTCCCATTTCAAAGTCAACAGCAATCAACACGGAGTTTATATGTAGAGAATGTCTCATAAGACGAAGATGATTTTTGTTTAAGTCGAGTACCACACCGAAATCTGCCTGCGAAAATTATTATTACATTTGTCTTTAGGTAAAGCACCCTCATTTAACAAGAAAATCCTTACAAGTCCTACCAAAAATTCTACATTGAAATAAAAAACTTTATGAAAACATCAAAATTGCTCATGGTAAGAAGATTTTTGAAGCTGGGAAAATATTATTTGATTCGATGACACGCCATGGTCACATTTATGAATATTTAAATTTTTTTCTAAATTGACGTGTATTTTTAAGTTCCGAAAGATCTTTCAAAAAGATAAATAAGAAAAAATTACGATTTTGTACAAGTTTTTTTATCGCTGAAACATCGATTTTCAAATGAAAATTATATGCCACGTAACTTAATTTATCACTGCAAATGTTTCACAGTGAAAGTTATTCAAAATACTTGCTATATTGGAATAAACAAATTCGTACAGGGAAAACACAGTCGATAAAGAAATGGTGACACAAGATTGATGTATATCGAAAAGATCACTGTTTTCAAAGTTTCAAACTTCAAAAGTTTTTGCTTATTGATAATATCATTTCAAAAATTCTGATAAATTGTTTAGAGTTCTGTTTTAATATGTAGAAAAACATTTTCGCTAGCCATAGTAGAAAACGAAAAAAAAAAATTGTTGGGCCTACCCCAGTACACATCCCGGAAAACAACATTCACTGATCGAACTCAAACTGGGGCGAAGTGTAGTCCTACTACATAGTGCTTTAAGGCAAAACATTTTTCCGATTGGATTAAAATTAACCGAGGTGGGGGAGGAGGAATTTTCGGTTTTTTTACTGGCAGTCCATATTTCGAATGTAGTAAGTTGCTCTCGTGTCGAATTGATGAATATCTTCCTGCACGTCTTTGGTGAACTGTCTACGATCATTGGCTGGTTATAAAAATTTTTTAAATAAAAAATTGGACACTTTTTTTCAAAACCAGAAATATTTTTGACTTTTTTTTAAAATTGGACTCACTTTTAAGATATGTACGAGTCGCTGCCGCATTCGTATTCAATTAAACTGTTTCTTCAACAACTTTCAAACAGTATATTTTCACAACGAAATTGACACAGAAAAAGTGGATATGTCTGGATTGAAGAAAACTATATATTTTTCAAAATTTCAAAAATAAGTCACCCTACTTGCCAGTACTGCCAATTTATACATGCAAATTGCATTTTTCAGATATCTCAGTCAAACGCTCGTTTTTTTGCCCCATTTTCTTGGAGAACCGATGATTCGGAGTATCGTTTCACAATATTGGTACAATCGCGTTGGCAATATCGCCACGAATGTGTACTTCAACTCTTCCAAACTCACTATCAAGATCCGCTCTGAGAGCCGTGAATGGAAACAAGCATCCAGATATTACTAATCGGATGAAGCAGAGTCCCGGTGGCTCAGACGATAGCGCGTCAGGCTTCCGAACAGGAGGACTGGCGTTCGATCCCTGTGCCGGTACCAATGGAAATTTTTCTATGTACTTTTACCGGGGCTTCGGTGGTTCGGAACCCACCTTAAACTGTAGGTCCCCTCAGGAGAGGCTGGTGACATCCCAGGTAAAGGGCTCCATGTCGAGGGGACTGCTACTTGGTGATCGCTGGTCTATACCGAGTGATAAACACACACACACATACACTGCATTACACACCAGGTCAGTGCCATGGAGTTATGCCTGGCACCCGAGAGGTATATTTTCCTAACGTTGGAAGCAACGAATGCACCAAAATTGAACTGGGTGGAGGTGCCTTGATTGGTGCACTGCCTTGAGAATAAACACGGTGTGGCACAGTGGGCTTTAAAGCCTGAGCATAGGAGGGTGCCTTCTCTCACCCTCAACCACTTCAAACACAACAAAACAACAATCCGATGACGTCGTTATCCTCTACTCCTGCAATGTAAAGGTTATTATCTACATTATCCTTCTTCGTATAGATAGTGTGCCTTTGTGTTGTAGGAGTAGAGAATGATTACGTTATCGGATTGTTGTTTTGTTGTTTTTGACCTTCGGAGAACACACTGGGCCAATTTGATCCACAAAAAATTTTCAATCGAGAAATTTTCAAAGAAATTTGAAAAGTGGGCCGTCTCTTAGGCTCTGGTAATATAGTTCGTGTCCCAACTATAGTTTCGAACGCTTGCTATAGTTTGCAAAACGGTCAGTCGTCGTTGCGAAGCGTTTGAAATTGGTGTTCGGTCAGCCTGAGCCAGGTGTGTACCTAACGTTAATTTTTATAACATTGAGTTATTTGTAAAAGTTGCAAATTTCAGCCTTCGTAGGAATAAAATAATGCTAATACTCAATTTTACGTTGATCGTTTGTCGAGCGTGTGGGCTGTGTAATTACCAAAAGCACAAGAAAGCGAAAATGATGTGTCAATCTTGTTTGCGGCCAATGTGCGATGACCATCGTGCTTACATTTTCAACGATTGTGTCGGAGGAGAACAATGCTAAAATTACAATACTGTAATTTTTTAGAATGAATACTAATAGTCTTCAACAAAAAATATTCAAGTATTTTCTTTATTCACGTGGTGAAAGTAAAAATTTTTTATCGTTCTATATAAAAAATGCACCAACTTCAAACTTAAAAAAAATTATTTTTTTTGAAAGGTATAGTATAGAACTATTTTTTCATAATTAGAGCATACTTTGAAAGTTTCCATATGAATTTTTAGCTCAAAATCTGAAGAATTATAAAAGTTACAATTTTTTTCGCGAAATTCAATAAAAAAAATTCGTGAATTTTTTTAACTTTGTTGAAGACATGAACAATACTTTAATTTGGCATGAATTATTTTTATCGGTTCTTGAGTATGCGTGTCCTTTGAAATTTTTTCAAGACAATTGATCCGGTCATTGCGAAATAGTACACGATCGAAAAAAGTATTCAGTCAGATTGACTTAGAGTGTTCTCCGTGATCGGAAAAATAGGTGTGTTCTTGGAGGATTAAAGTGGGTAGGGGGTGAGAGATGGCACCCCTGGCGCTCAGGCTATGAAGCCCATTGTGCCACATCCATGTTTATTCTTTAAGCTGTGCACCGAATCCGAGCACCTTCACTGAGTCCAATTGCACAATTATCTTAGAGAAAGAAAATTAAAAAATAGCTCGGTAAGCGCCTTAAAGCAAGTGACTCTCGTTTTAAATACCTCAACTGTTTCTGTATCCGTTTCCCCTGTTCGTTTAGTATCTGTTTTCTTATGCATGTCTGTCTCTGTATCATGCAATTGGAATGAACAAATGGCGAAATAATATAACTATAGTCAAGCAGCAATAAACAATTTTCGAATTAGTTTTCTCAGTTATATTGAAAATCTTTCAATAATTGTAGACATCAGAGTATCGGTGTGCAAAAAGCTCGAAACCTCAAGTCTACAAGATTCGGTGCTCGAGCTTATATTCGGTTTTCGGAACACATATTCAAATTAGAAATGAAAAAATTCGAAATTTTTTATTTAAAATCTTTCGAGTACACGAAACATTCGATACGCTCGGAATGCTGGAGTACCGAGAGATTCGAGTTCTCGAAAACACGACCCCAAATCGACCTGATCGAAATTTGAGCTTCGAGTTTCATGCACACCTTCAGATGAAACTAATTGAATTTCACAAAATCAAAAACTCCTTATACAATGGGATTTCAACTGTTATAATGTTTTCCTAATTCTATAATCGTTGCTCGCATATTCAAATTAAAAACAGAAGCAAGTTCTTGCTGCAAAATCAGATTTCGACATCAAGCGTCATCAATTTGAAAAAGTCGTGAACTATCTTCACTGAGCGTGTAGCCATGCTTAGGCCACCATCGGGAAACTCAGCCGCGAAATTTGAAATTGCCGAAAAAAATTCCCTATTGCTCCTAAAAGGTGAGAAATTTTGTTTCGTTCTAGAAAAGAACCACTCGAAAGCTTAAAAAGGCCTGTTTCAAACGAGAAACCAAATTCCAAAGAAGCTGTAGTTATTTGTAGGCCACCATCGAAATAAATAGATATATATGAAAAATTATCAATTTCGATATAATGTGTTTTTTATTTTTTCAGCTCCCTCACTTTTTTCTGGTGTATTTTTCTGGCATTCAGAAGTTCTGAGATCTTTGAAATAATTTGCAGAGCTTGCTAGAGAATTAACTTTCAAAAACCACCGGAAGACTATATTGAATTAACGTTTACTTACCGTTTTTGGTTCTCTCGACCTGTGATTTTTTTTCAGTGTATTTTTATAGGTAGAAGATCGTCAAATGAACCAAATATTCGTTAAGGTTAGTTAGATAAATACACATATATTTTCAAGCGCAAAATTCAGAATTTTATAAATTTACTGCATTTACATTTCTTATTTTCTAGAGATGACAAATTTTTTATAGCAAATCTTCATGAGCAGAAGGTCTTCAAATATATCCGAGAAAAATTTCGTGTAATTTTTTGAGTATTTTTTAAAAAATTCTGTTAACACGGTTGTCTGTTGAACAGGAAACCCAGTTCAAGATTTGAGGAGTTCATTAAATTTGCTAACAAGAGACGGAAAATAAAAGTTGAACTTTTGGGCCTAATCATACAATAATCGATTATACATATTTTTGAACATTATTAACCTCATTTTCTAAGGAAATAGTAGTGAACTAGCAGAGATAGTTGCTGATTTTTTCAAATTGATTACGTTTGATGTCGATATCTGATTATTAATAATGTATCACTATTGTGTAGGTGTGCAAGAAACTCGAAGTTTGTAGTTCGATCGAGTAGTGTCAAATCGAGTTTGATGGGTCTTACTATCTCTTTCATAAATCCTGACACCTCTACAAATCATTGAATAACTCAATAAAAAAAATCGCTTGAAAAAAGAAAAAACATCTTGACAATCCTCATTTTATTACAAATGAGTACAATATCATTTGATCCCGATGCGTCCATAAGTTTCGATGCAAATTTACAGTAAAGGTGAAAAAACGTGGATAAAAGCACCTTTTATAACTTGGTCAACTTTCGACCGTTGTATTTCGTGGAAAAATGCATGAATTCTTTCGGGAAAAATCGAGTAGTTACCTTGAGGTTCTATTCATGCATACAGTTTTGGAAAATTCGAAAATATTTATAACTTTGGTGTCAGCAGTAAATTAAAGCGGAGGATGCCAACTCAGCTTCTAATCAAGCTGGAAGGCTTAAAATTTTCCAAAAAAATCAACAAATTCAATAGTGGATTTTCAAGAACAGTTCATTACATCAATAAAACGCTATCGCATATTATGTTTTTCCGGTTTTTTTTTGGGACTAAAGGTACAGAAGACTCGCAGCGGGTTCCAGGGGTAGATTTATAAGAATATTTAAACATGTGGATAGCAAAAGTCTATGGTGAAACATTTTTATTTTCTTGAAAACTTTGTTTACGGGTGGTAATCCAGAAATCAACACAATTTGCCAATTCACTTTTTTTGGAAGATGTATTACGTATTCTAGTAAAATATTTTCTCCATTATGTCTGATCCTAATTATGATAAAGATAGAGATAAGTGAAATGAAGAAGGTTACTTTGATTTTACATTCATTTTCTTAATGTCAAATAATAAAATGTGCATTTTAACGTTCGTAAAAACTCTGTAGAGCTAAGGATAATTTCCAGAAATACTTCCAGATACTGTGTAACATGTAAGATTTATTTGATTTATTGTTCACAGTTAGAAAAACTGCATGTAAAGAATACAATAATGTCAAATTCAAAAATATTCTAAACACTATCATGAAAACTCTCTTTGTAACTAACTCTTTTATTTAAAAACCGTAAAAATAGGGTCTGGTGGCCGAGTGACGTTCAATTTTTGGGACTCAAAGAAAAGAAATTGACTTGATCCATATCAAATCAGGCAGATTCTATACTTGGAGTCGCTGAATCTCAAGTGACAAATGTGCAAACTTTAATAAGAGCCAAGTTGAGAGCACTATTTTCTATGAAAAAAAGCATGGGAATAATGTGAGAAAAATGATGAAGATTCTCCAAACATTTATGAACAAATTGTCATAGACAAATTTGAAAAATATGGAAAACAGTTGATTTGAATTATACAAATATACAACCATATTATCTTCAGTTCTAATGAAAATACTGGAGCGATTGAAATTCCAAACGGTCATGCAAGGGTCTGTGATCATTCATAATTCTCAGAAAATATGCGATTACGTTCTTTCTTCGCGAGAGTCGCGATATTTTAAGACAGTTTTTTGTACTGGAAAATAAGTGTTAGTAATCAGTGGGCTACCCCTTTTCTGCGGATAATTCTCGCTTTTCCGATCGACTTGTGATCAGCATGCTGTATCTTTCGGAATCGTCAAAATTCCAACAGAATTGTTTTTCAAACTATGTTTTTTTGTCGGCCCGATAGTTTTTTCAAAAAACTAAAAGAAACCCTATTATAAATATCTATTTTCATGCATTGCTTATGGATATTTTGCAGGTTCGTTTTCATAATTAATTAGATTATGATAACACGCATAAGACTTCTTCTGTACATTTTTGCATTTGACCCATAGTTCTTTTCTCACTCACCTAAAGGACCCATAGAGTAACAAATTTGTCTGATGCTTTTTTTGTATGCCAAATAATTGTTGCAGGAAATCAAAAATTCAATTACAAGAAAAGCATTCTTTGAAGATCAACTGATATTCAAGATATTAACCGATTTCTTACTATCTTTTTTGATTTCCTCGCGATAATCCAACAAAGCTAATGTAACCTATCAAGATTGTATTTAATAATATTTACAACATTTTAATTTTTCTCCATTGGCTCCAAATTTCGAACAATGAGAAGATCGCGCGAGCGATTATTTACTTAACGGAACCCTAAGTTTATACAATCTCATTCAGATTTTGGGGTTGTAGAATGATACGAATATAAATTCATGGCTACAAAAAAAAGAAGCTGTAGAGTCGGAAAATGTATCTACGCCTATGGTGTCCTTTTTCTTCTTTATCTTTGGTACATCTGGTAGAATGTGCCGCGTGGGTCAACCGACTTTGACAATAGTGGATGCCAACCCCTTTGACGTATTGATTACAATTGCGGTCGACTACCTTAGAAAAATTAACAGGAAAAAATAATATGCAATAGCTCTAATTAAATTTTATGAATACGAGTATGATTGATGGAATTATGCTGAATCCTTTCAGTATGTTTGGACTCAGGGGGGTGTCCTGATGTAGAAGGCCAAAAAAAAGATTTTTTGCAAGAATTTTTTCAGAAAGGAAAAAGATAACTCATCTCACTAAACTCTGAAGTATATTTTAATCTATATAAGAACCGTCTAAAAGAAAATTTTCAACATGAAAAAAAAATAGTGTTAATTTATTAGCCTATTTCATAAGCGCCCTATCACTGCGGTCTTCAATCGGCGGGAAAGATGCCGCTCGAAATTTTGGTCTGAAACAAAAAAAAAACAATAAAATTTTCAATCGGCATATAGTCTTCTTCTGGGTGAACTAAGAAAAAACAGAAAAAATCGTAAAATCATAACTTTTTTCAGGTTTGAATTTTTTTTGTTTCGAAAGAAAAAAAACACTTAAGCGTGCTAGAAAATTTATCAAAACAACTTTTTTTGCTACTTTTTTAGTTCACTTAGAAGAGAATTCAATACTGAAGTAGAAAAACTTTGGTACGACTCAATAGGCAGTTTGGTTTTTTTGCTATCACGCCCGCCGATTTCGAAAAATCGTAAAAATAAAAACTGGAGAAAACGCTGCAAAGTAGAAACACGAACACAGGGATATATTATATTCCTTTATGCTTTAGTAACTCTATTCTGTGGAAATCCGAATGGATACTGGTTAATACTGGGGCCCTGACTACACTTTCAGGTATGAAATTCAAAACAAAACATCGAGAGGCGCAGCACGCGTCCGAGTCTATCGAGCACTCGCACACTTGATCGACGCTCCTCTACTTCCGGCTTTATATCTTCAAAAATACTTAGAATTGGCCACTATCACTTCATGAATATATTTTTGGATAGTTTATCTATCGATTTAGGCATTTAAAAAAATCGATTTTTCCACCTTCTAAATCAGGACACCCTCTTGAGAAAAATATGTATTGATTTTTCTTTGAATAAGTCACACAATTTGCCAGTGCTGCAACTGCAAAATTACTTTCATAATGATTAACATTAATTTGGAGAGGAAAAGGAAGAAATGCCTCTGATACATGTGACCAACATAATTTTGCAAGAAAGGAAATATAAATTTAGCAAATTAATTATTGTATTATTTAATAAACTTGCATTTCAAATCATACATTTTATTTATTTATTTTTTTTTTTTTGATTTGGGAAAAAAGGATCAAGGAGAGTGTGTCTTCCTTGCCATTTCCTTATTCCTTCACTGCGCAGTAATGAATGATACGATCGAAAATCCTTCCAGGTTTTGAAATTGTTTTCTTATTCATTGTTCATATCAAGAAGTATTAAGAACAAAAAATTTAAATTTTTATAGGAAGAAGAAGACACTAACCGATTTTAAACAGACTTCGGTTGTCATACACTTCCTTCAAGAAGGTTACCGCACTAATAGAAATTTCAGTACAAGATTTAATCTTTTTTCTCATTCCATACATATTTGCGCGCAAAAAGTGTTTGGTTCTAAGTCCAATATGTATAGAAATATACAACTACAAAGAGAGTATATCTTCTAATTAGATTATAAATACCATTAATAAATTTCATAATGTAATGTACGTCATTAACCATGACCCGAAAAATGTACCGTAATAGCGTAACTGTTCCTTTTTAGAGTGAGTAACATGTTAACGTTACTGTTACTAAAGAGTGACATTCCTGTAACAAGTAACGCGTTACTGTCAAACACTGATCTTTATCCTGATCTGATCTTTTGATCTTGAAAGCTTACTTTCACAAGATAGGCGTAACTTTCAGTGCGTTGGATGAATGGAGTTATTGCAATGAAAATAATTTCTAAGAGGAAATAAGTATACCTACGACAATCAAACCTTAGCTTCAAATTACGGGTATTAATATATTTACCACCAGGATTACGCAGAACATCTAACATGAAACAAAGAATACCAATCATGGTCCTCATTTTCTGGAAACAAGGGAAAAAAACTTAGGAATGATTTCGATAATAGTGTAACTAATGAATACTCTTTAAAATGTTTCAATGTATTTTATAGGAATCACTATCTCTTGCGTCACTCTCATTCATTTGAGAGGCATGATAACATTCCTTCTTTTGATTATTAAATAAAGTTACATACCTATTCTGTTTTACATACTGTGGCATTCATTAATAGTAAGAGTGAACAATTTTCAGTCCAAACTAACGAAAGCTAAGTTTTAACTTAAAATTCACACATGACATTATAAAACCATCCTTTCTCTTGCGTGTATAGGGAAGACTATTTGTAGAATCGGAGGGGCCAATAGATCCCCCAATGTTTTTACTCATAAGTTTTCCAATATGAAGGTCAATATTTCATGATAGGATGAGATTGGATAGGATAGAATAAGATATATAAAGAGGCTACGAAACCATTTTTTGCAGGCGCGTGATGCCTATTGTTACTACTTTTTAAATAATTTCAAACGTTGTAAAGCATTACAAACAAGCTAACGGTCGATCGTAGAATTGTCGAGACTCTAGCCAAATAAGAAATCATCTTGGAATTTCACGTCTTTCGAAATTCCTTTGAAAATGTTAATTTCTTGTAATTGAGCAATTTAGATTTGACAACGTTCGGAATCCAATTAATAAAAAAATTGCAACCATTCATTTTGGAATGTAATTTTACTTTGGAAATGTTAGTATACTTTACTGGTAACGGACGTGATTTCCTAGTGATGGGTATGCGTGTGTGGTCAGCCTTAGTTATATCTACTGCAGGTTCGGTGGCCAGAGGCCTGCTACGTTTATGTGATTGTGTCAGGCGTTTTGGAAGTTCCAGTTTTTTTAAAAATTTTGATAGATGGTTTACATGGTGTAAAAAAACTGAGAATGATTTATAGTCTGATAGATTTTCTGGTCAAGATGCAAAAATTACTCTCTTCGTTTTCTGAATTCAGGCATTACTGCAATCCAAAATGAAACTTTAACCTTTTCTTGACGGAGATATTCTCCTCCTAGATTTCCATCTCTATTTATAAGAAAATCTAACGATACCTTTGAAGAATATTGTTTTATCATATTTATGTCAGCTTAAGTGTCTACTAAAAATGAAGATTTTGAACTATTGAAAATTTTTCACAAAGGTATGTAAAACAAAAGACATAAAACGGGAGTTTTAGTCAATTTAGTCAATTAATTAGTCAATTTCTCATCACGAAGGGAGGCTTAAATCAAAACAGCAGTGGCCCTATGTATGTAAGAAAGATGTAGTTATAGTATTTATGGAGTGAAATGAGGCAATTTACCATTGAGATGAGAGCCTCGTTCCAACTCCGTCAAAGTGTTTATTTTAAACTTGAAGAATTTTTGTTTTACTCAAAACTTTTCAGCTTGATAAATGGTTCTTTCTAGTATAACGTAATATTACATAAGAATACCCAGTCAAAGTACAGGGCTAGGTTTCCCTTCACGGAATTCTCTGTAATATTAGCCTTGCGGATGAGCTAGGAATGGACCAGTTTAACGGAAATTCTAGAATAGTATAAGGTTCGTTAAAGAATTGATTGTGTTATTTTCCATTTTGGAGTCAATTTTATTAAACATAGAATTTATATGTAGAGCATTTCTGATAAGACGAAGATGTTTTTAATTAAGGTCGAGTACCACACCTAAATCTGCGTGCGAAAACCATTATTCCATTTGTCTTTGACTAAAACACCTTCAATGAAAAAAAATTTTCTTCACGAATCTTACCAAAAATTCCTCAAAACTATAAAAAACTATATAAAAACATCAAAGTTGCTCACGATACGGGGACTTTTTGAAGCTGGGAAAACATTATTTTACTTCATGATACACCATAATCACATTCATGAATATTTAAATTTGTCATTACAAATTGACAGGTATTTTTGAGTTCTGAAGGATATTCGAAACGGATAATTAAAAAAAAAATTGAGATTTTGAACTAATTTTTATCATCTTTGAAACACCGATTTTCGAATAAAAATTATATTCTACGTGACTATATTCATTACAACGAATATTTTAAAATAGTAGTTTTTGAAATCATTTGCTATATTAAAATTAACAAATTCGTGCAAGGAAAACTGAGTCGATGAAGAAATGGTGGAGCAACATTGAAATACATGGAAAACATCACCGTTCTTAATGTTTCGAACTTCAAAAAGTTTCCGCTAATTGATGATATCATTTCACGAATCGGAAAAAGATCATAGAGTCTCGTTTTGATATGTAGAAGAACATTTTTGCTAGCCATAGTGAAAAACGAAAAAACATTGTTGGGCCCACCCTAGTACACATTCTGGAAAACAGTATTCGCTGGTCGGACTCAAACTTGGGCAAAGCGTAGTCCTACTCTATAGTACTTTGAGGGAAAACATTTTTCCGACCGGATAAAAATAAACCGTGGTGGGGAAGGGAAATTTTCGGATTTTGTGCTGGCAGTCCCTATTGCGAATGTACTAAGTTGCTTTCGCATCGAATGAATGAAAATTTTTTGTGTACGTTTTCGGTAAATTGTTCACGATCTATCAGTGGATATAAGCATTTTCAGAATCGAAAATTGGACATCTTTTTTCAAAGTCAGGAATAATTTTGATTTTTTTTAAAAATTCGTATCATTTTCAAGATATGTAGTAGTCGCTATTCCATTCGTATTTCATTAAAGTGTTCCTCCAACACCTTTCAAACTGTATATTTTCACAACAAAATTGACGCAGAAGGCGTAGATATGTCTCAATTAAACAAAAATTTATAATTTTTCTTAAATTTTGAAAATGAGTCACCCTTCTTTCCAGTACTGCCAATTTATACTTTTAAATTGCATTATTCAGATGTTTCGGAAACACGCAGATTTTCTCGCCCAAAATTTTTGAAGAACCGATGATATAGAATATCGTATTTCAATATTGGTACAATCGCGTTGGCAATATCGCGACGTGTGTATACTTCAACTCTACCAAACTTATTATCAAGATCCGCTCTAGGAGCCATGAATGGAAGCAAACATCCAGCTATTATTCACCCGATGACGTAATTATTCTCTACTCTTACTACACAAAGGCATTACATTATGTATGCGAAAATGTTACCATTTGCAAAATTACATACGAAACGATTAACTTTAAGTTGAATGAGAAGAGAATGAACTCAGTCCGGATTGATGGGCCATCCTAATTTTGCAAAAAGGATTCATACGTTTAGAAAATCAATTATTGTATTATGTAATGAATTAACTTCGCAAACCATAGATTTTATTTTGCAGAAGAATGGTTCATTAAAGAAAGAAACTTAAGGTAGGTCAGTCTTCCTATCCGATTTCGTATGCGTTGCCAAATAGAATCGGATTTTTTCGAATCGACCTGCCGCGCATCGAATGTCGAAAAATTTGATATTCGATTCACGTGAAAATCGCTGTGAAATCTGATTATTTTGCACAAGTCCAATCTCTACAGCACAAGTCTAATTTATACAATAATCTAATGAATTCCACTTTTTACTTCACGTATAAATATGTATTTCATGCATTAGAGAAAGAAAATAAAAATACAACCCGGCAACCGCCTTTAAGCAAATGGCATTTGTTTCAGTTTTCTCAGCTTTTTCTATATCCGTTCCCCCTTCTAGTTCAGTATCCGCTTTCTTGTCCGTGTCTGTCTTTGTGTCGTGCCATTGAAACGATCAAATGGCGAAATGATATAACTATGGTCAAGCAGCAATAAACAATTTTTGAATCATTTTTCTCAATGACATTGAAAATCTTTCAATAATGAGCCTCCGGATAGTATAATGACACATGATATATTTCGCCTAAGAGTGGGGTGGCCCTTGGTCGCTTGGGTTTGAGTGACGTTCAGGTTTCCCCCGACTTACAGGCAAAAATTTGATACACGCCGATGGCTGTGACAGGCGACAGACGAAAGGAACCCTAATTTCTTCACCCTGGCAAACTTCAAAATGTACGCTCTCTCGGTTTTCCTTTCCTCTGCCGCTACGACGACCTTTGCTCGCCATGCACCGTTCGCGTGATCGCTTAAAGAACTCCATGAGTAAGGGTACCCTCCGTGAAGCTCAACTCAAAAAAATTTGATGACCACAAGTCCCCTCTATATTTCTTTCTTACAATTAATTATAAACAATAACTATCATTACTTCTTGAGAAGTTGAAGGCCTGATCAACCATCAACAACCACAAGAAGGTTTAGGCTCAGAACACATTTCTGCTATTTATTTTTACAAACCTTTCGCCCCTTACTCATGAAGCATTAAATTATCATTTTACAATTTATTATAACATTTTTAGTTATTTTGATCTAATTATTACTGTCATTATTATCATTATTATATATTATATATTATTATTATTATTATTATTATCATTGTTATTATTATTGTGATTTTCTTCTTTTTTTAAAAATCTTCATGTATTTTTTCTATGGTTTTAGTATTGTCATATATTTTTATTAGTGTTCAGGCTTTATGTTCATCGAAGTCCTTATTCGCCAATCAAAAAACTAAGATTTAAGAAATAATGTAACGCTGGGAAACAGAGACAACAAAGCGAGTAGGCAGCATGCACGGTAGAACAACATCAAATGATTTCATTGGCCTGCGCGGCCCACAGTTCCGCAGGGTGGGAGAGCCACGGAAACCCGCGAGACACTGACCTCCCCTTCCACCTCGTCAGGAGCCAATGGCGCGCGACTCCCTCGGTCGCGCTGGCGCGCGCTCTAAGTATAAAAGAGCGCGCTCCAGCCACACTTGTCACTGTTCTGAGTTTACTTTTGCTTGATAAAGAAGTTACTGCTGAATAATGACTGGTCGAGACGATAATGAATAACATAACCTGAAGCTCCAGTGATCATGATCGTTCTGCGTTTTCTGTTGCTTGACAGTGTTTACAAGTGTCGATAGTGTTCCCAAGTGTCTAGTGTGTTCTTTCCATGTACGTGCTCGGCATGTACAGCGAGCATTAAGTGCGGGAGTCGTACCTAGTGCATCATCATGGTGCACAGTAAACGACACAAGAAGGATAGTGAAGCGGTGCCTCTGCAAAACCGTTTTGAAGCGTTGTCATCCGACGACGATCTACATCACAAGACTCCTCAGAACAACGAGAACATCGAGACCGACGAAGAGGATGCAGACCAAGAAGTTGAAACTGCAAAGGAGCAGAAAAAACAAAGAGTTCCTCCTATAATTATCACCAGGGCTATCACAAACTACACCGAAACGATAGGACAGATAAAAAATGCCACACCCAGAAAAACTGTCAAGGTGGCATTAGTTAAGGAAGGACTCTCAGTTCGGTTGGATACACGAGAAGATTATGACGCCCTGCGCAAGGCGTTGGATATTGGGAAAGTGCCATATTTTACGCACATGTTCAAAGAACAGAAACCAAAAAGCCTAGTGCTTAAAGGCTTACCGAATTTGTCAGTGATGGACATTATGAACGACATCGAAAGTCAAGGTGTAAAGTGTAAAAAAGTCGCGATTTTAAAATCAAGAAAACCCATAAATGAGGACAAAACTGAAAAATTAAATAAAATATACCATCCAAGTATCCTTGTTACTGTGAACCCGGATGTAAGCCTTAAAACAGTGAGAAGCATTAGATATGTGTGCTCGGTCAGGGTTTACTGGGAAACTTTCCGAAATACTAGACGCGCTACCCAGTGTCACAGATGCCAAAAATTCGGTCACGGTTCCTCACATTGCAACAGTGTTCCGAAATGTGTAAAGTGTATCGGCGATCATTTGACCAATGATTGTAAAAAACTAAGTACCGATCCTGTGCAGTGCGCCAACTGCCTGGGAAATCATCCTGCAAATTTTTCTAAGTGCGAAGTATATATTAAGCACTTAGAAAAAGTGGACTCAAGAAGAGCTAAGCCTAGTTACCATGACAGGCGACAACAAAGAGACTTGCCTACTCCAAGGCCACCTCAGAACTTTCCGCCGTTAAGGCCATCGATAAATACCCCAAAGGTGCTTACAACCCCTGGAGCAGCCAAGCACATATGGGGTAGGACAGAGGTACTTACAACCACTGGAGCTGCCAAGTACGTTCCAGCAAAAAACCAGAAAGAGGACAGGCGACAAGAGCACCACCATGCAGCAGATTTCTGCGAACTATCGACTGAGCTCCAGGAACTGAACAACATTTGTGATCTAGGTAAGATGCTGAGGTTAATTAGAAAGTTAAAATCCCAATTATTATCGTGCAATAGTGACTTAGATAGGCTACAGGTATTTGCCAAATTATTGATTCAGGATGTCAGTGATTAGGTTAGACTCAAGTTTAATTAATATTGCGCATTGGAATGCAAATGGGCTTCGAAACAATATCTCAGAACTTAGAGATTTTACTAAATCGCATAAAATTGATATTATGTTAATAAACGAGACTAGGTTAACTCCAAAGACGAAAATATATATGCCAGGCTACAATGTTATTAGGAAAGATAGATCTGACGGCAAAACCGGAGGAGGGGTTCTCATATTCATACATATGGACTTAAAATATACAGACATTCAAATTGACACTAAATCTATTGAAAATGTGGCCATCAGGCTTTCAAATAATATTGCAATTGTTTCAGTGTATAATCCACCACAAAATAAATTAGATATAAATGACTTAAATATGATTTTCAAAAGTAATAACAAAGTTTTGATGTTCGGCGATCTAAACGCCAAAAATATGGAGTGGAATTGCCATAGGGGTAATGCGAACGGAAAAATTTTACAAAATTACGCGGTTAAAAATTTGTTTACGCTACTAGCTCCTGATAGTTTTACACTATATCCATACAGCGGTGCGTTACCAAGTATTGTCGACATAGGCCTAGCAAAAAATATAAACTGCAATATAGAGCTAAACGTTGTAGACGACCTCTCCTCCGATCATAATCCGGTTAAAATTACTCTAGATAATAGTCTCGATATTCAGAAGCAAAGACGAAAATTTTTAAATTATAAGCTAGCAGATTGGCCTAAAATGCGAAATATTATAAATACCGAGTTGATTCTTGAACGAAATCTCCAAACTATAAATGATGTAGATAAAAATATTGACCTGCTGGTTGGTATTATTACCAAAGCCTCAGATAAAGCCATTCCAAAAACGAACTTTAATATCAATCACAAACCACTACCTCCTCATATTAGAAATTTAATTAAGACTAGAAATGCTTTGCGCAGACTATTTCAAAGAACAAGCAGTGATGCTGTGCGTAAAATTAAAAACAAATTAGCCAATAAAATAACGAGGGAGATTTCCATTTTTGAAAATTCAAACTGGCAAAATAAATTAACAAATTTAGAAGTAAAAAATAATAGTCTTTGGAAAATAGCTAAATGTCTAACGAAGAAAAATAAAAATCACACTCCCACCCTCCATGGGAAAAACGGTTTGGCAGTGTCAAATAAGGACAAGGCCAATGTTCTTGCAGATCACTATGAGTTAGTCCATCATCTGACTGAGAATATGGGAAATGAGGATACCGAGCGGCAGGTCAATACGAAATATAGGCAGATTTTAGGTGAATCATTAGATAAGGAACAGGTGAATCTAGTCACGCCATCTGAAATTAGAAAAGCAATTATGAGGACGGGGTCGAGAAAGGCTCCAGGGCTCGATGAAATTCAGAATATTATTATTAAAAATCTTCCTAAAAAGGCTTATGTTCAATTAACATATATTTTCAATGCATGCTTAAACCTAGCTTATTTTCCGGATACCTGGAAAATTGCTAATATCTTGCCATTTCATAAACCTGGTAAAGACAAACTTTTCCCAGCAAGTTATCGTCCAATTAGTTTGCTACCTACTCTAGGAAAGCTTCTTGAAAGCATCATCTACAATAGAATTAAAACATTTGAGTCAATAAATAAGGTTCTAATTCCGGAGCAATTTGGTTTTAGGCCAAAAAGAAACACAGTACAGCAACTAATTAAACTTACAAATACTATCAGTACAAACTTCAATAAAAACATGTCAACGGCAATGATTTTGCTGGATCTGGAAAAGGCCTTTGACACCGTTTGGCATCAAGGCCTAATCTATAAACTA